>JAOPUG010000125.1:5495478-5510256 GCA_027564375.1 Micropterix facetella
AGCCACCGGAGGTATGCGACTGTTGATAAGTATATGTTAAATTCTGTCTAGCAGTAGCATGCCTTCAGTGTGCTTTAGTGAATCTACGACACAAGCAGTAAATCTCAAACTGAAGATTGAAGAGTAATGAGGTATCATTTTTTTTACTATAAAAAGCCTAAAAAACCACAAAAAGGTATGTCAGACTTGCCCCATTCAGCACGCCACTGCTTTGAGACATAACAATACATTAATCTAGTAATGCCACTGCCCAGCAGAGGGTACTGGCAAGTTAATGGGTCTCTTTCGTTCCCTGCTTACCAGTTTTGGAAAGACTTCTTCCACTAGACTGTTCACAGCTCCAGGTTACTTTTGTGAGACTTTACCTATTGTGAGCAGTTACAGCTTTGTGACTGGAATCAGGTGGCTGGCTATCATAAAGTTAAATGACACCACGCCAACATCTACCCCATTTTGCGTGCTAAAATCACTGCATGTGTATTTATTTATAAATCAGTAATAAAAACTCAATTGAGCTGCACTACATTTATTATTCTTAGAAAAGAGGTATATTAACATCTCCTATTCCAACTAAAAGTGAATTTTCATATCTTCGTAGTGTTTCCTGATGTGCGACTTTAGCGAGTACTTATGTATAAAAGCTTGGCCGCAATAAGTGCACTGAAAATTCTTGATATTTAAATGTATCTTAAGGTGATCGGCGAGGCTTTTCTTCCATCCGTAAGCCTTTGAACATAAAGAACACTTAAATTTCTTTTCGTTGGTGTGAACGGCTGCATGACGGTTAAGTGTGTTTGCGGTGAAGAACGATTTATTGCATATTTCGCAGTTATATCGCCGGACACGAAGATTATGATGCTTTTTGACGTGTTTAGTGACATCGGCGGCCATTATGAATGTCATGTCGCATCGTGCGCACGAGTACTGGTCACGTTCGTTGTGAACGTCGCGCATATGCAGACGTTTATCTCTAATCGACTGAAACCTCTCGGGGCAATATTTGCACACGTTTTTCTTCTGGTGCGAGGATCCATGGTTGTTTAATTTGACCCTCGTTTCAAACACCCTATCGCATTCACTGCAAGGAAATACCCCAATTTTGTGAGTGCTTGCATGGTTTTGGCAGCGACTTTGGGTAGCGAATCCTTTTCCGCACACGTCACAGGTATATTTAACGAAATGTTCGTTAATGTGATTAGTCAAAGTTGGGCGATTTTTGAAAATCTTTAAACAGACGAGGCACTGCATTGTTTCCAGGTCCATGGCTTTGTACACTTGCTCTCGTTCAGCTTGCCGTCTGCTGGTTGCAGTACTGACCAACGTACCTCCTGTAAGGAGAAATACTCTTTGTAGCAGTTGTAGTTTGTCCACTGCTGCGGGCGAGTCATGGTAGGATATTATAATGACTATTGTCGCTTTGTCACCCTGAAATGAGCGACAAAGATGAGCTGCTGATACAGCCCCCACCACAAGCCCGGCAGAGGCCAAACCACTGGAAAGAAGTCCTAGTGTGGCTCTTCGCGCCCTCAGATTTGGAAGAATTTCTCCATCTTATAGTCTGTTTTCAGTTCAAAGTCGCTCTCGCAGCACTAATATGTGGACCTCTACCTGATGTTATATTTGTTCACCTTGTACCTTACGGATCTTCAAGGTACAATCACATCGCAGACCGGCAACTTTGCTGATGACATATTTTTTTTTTTCAATCCTATTCTAAGCAGTGGACTGCTTCAGCAGGATCTTGACAATATCAAAGCGTGGACAGAAGATTGGTTGCTTACCTTGAACACCAAGAAATGTATAGTGTTTCATATTGGGAAAGCAACCCCAACACACAATATTTCATGGAAAACACCCAATTAAAAGCAGTTAAGCAACAAAAAGATCTTGGAATAATAATTAGTGATGATCTCAAATGAGAAACCCACATAGATGCAATTGCTAAAAGAGCCAACTCTACTCTCTATCTGATAAGGAAGGCTTTCCAACATCTGTCAATTGAAGTATTTATAAAGACCTACAAGGCATATGTAAGACCTATTGTTGAATATGTCTATCAGCTCTGGAACCCTAACTTATGCAAAGATGTAGATGTCCTGGAAAAGCTGCAGCGAAGGGCAACCAAAATGCCAGTGGGCCTGAAGAATAGAAATTATGAAGATCGCTTGGAATTACTTGGACTAACTAATCTCAACTTAAGAAGACGAGGGGATCTGATTGAGACATAACATTCTCACAAATTATTATGATGTACCTGGCTAGAGAATATTTTCAAATTCAACTTCAATCAATACAAATCTTCGAGGTCACAGAAAAAAACTTGACAGTGCAAAATTTAAATCTAATCCTCTTAAGGATGTTTTGCAAATTAGAGTGGTGGACATGTGTAATAAACTACCAGTTGAAGTAATAAGTGCAAGCTCTGTCAATCAAATAAAAAACAGGCTTGATATTTATGACTAGCTTTATAAGGTCTGATCAGCAAAGCTACCTGTCTAGAATAAATAATAATAATATCATAATAAACTGATACAGGCATTGCAGATGCCTAAAGCACAATTATTATACTTATTATTCGCTTAAAAAGTTAGACAGTACATTTTTGAAACTATTGACATTTTTGCGAGGATCATTTCGTCGGACAGATTCCAGTCGTGAAATAATCTTAAGTAAAGCAGGTCTCCTAGTTCTCGTCGTTCCTTCGGGGTTGGGAGATCGATGACTCGAAGCCTTTCCTCACGTCTCATTCTTTTTGACTGATGAGGCAGTTTATTAAAGCGTCTTTGCTCGAAAGGCGCTTGAGATTATTTTCTACAGATAGGTGACATCTACCCCTGCTATCTTAGGAAACATATGTTTTAGGACTTCTTCGGTAATTCGCCAATTGCACAGATTTAGCACTGCCTGGCATGCACAACCGCCCAGGGCCACCCAAGGCAATTCACCTGGCGCACTGTAGCTCACAACTACCTATAAGTGCAAGATACAACTGCAGACAGATTTCACTGAGGTCTTGCAAGGCTACCGGATAGGAGTTGAGCCATGAGTTGGTCCGAACAGCAACATAAACTGGCCATCTTGTCCAAGCGGCATGAAATCGTCAGACCTTCACTCTATTGCAGCATTGACGAGTGTTAAAGCCATGGGTAAACCCGCCACCCCAGGATGTTTCAACGAACTTTATCGTTATATCACCCTGAGAGGAACGCAGAGACTTTTGGACGAATATAATCTACGTACCAAGCTCTACCACTGCCCGTCAGAGGTCAATATTTATGGCAAGGCACTGAGCAAAGACACCCAGCAACGAACTCGCTCCCTAACTCCCAGATTTGGATTGATTTCTTCATCCTCCCGTCTGGTCATGGGTTTAAAGTTGCTTACGCGGCCTCTACCTACTGTAATGTCAGTTGATTGACAAGAGAGGTTCTGTCCCCAGATCCACAGCAAAGCAGGTTCACCAGGTTGGTTCCTCATTCAGGGACGCTCCCGGATAGATGTTGCCTTGCGAGTTGAGGAGACCAAATAACAAGCGGCCATTAAGCCCAAATTACACGGAACCGTTAGGATCCAACCCCGAGAGAGGTAACAAACTGTTCAAAGCACACGTATTGCAACTCTCCCTCTCACTCACAGCAGGATATGAGCAGTCTCGCTCGCTTGTCGCTCAGCCGCAGCCGGCGGGCGAGCAGGTAGAAATTAGCATGTAGCGTGTTACCTCACATATAAAACCGCATTTATTTTTTCATATCCCGAATAATGCTTCAGTAATATGCTTTTCATGCCTTTTGACACAGCACTAGTCTGTAACCAATCAGGACTAAATTACATACGAAAATAGTTCATCCTAATGCAGAGATTTAAAGCTGATATTCGCCATTGTATTAGCAAGAAAAATAAATAATTGTGACTTAGAATTCTGAGGGCATTGCCTACAACTCTTGCTTACATCAATTTTCGACATCTTCAGCAGGTTTTGAACGAAAAATTTTCTAATATGAACATTTAATACTTCATAACTCCCTTATCAATGCTAAAAAGAAAAACGAGTGTGTTCGAATCCTTAGAATAATTCCTCTAACTTTATTGTAATTTCTTGATATCTTTAGTGGTTTAAGAGTTTACTAATTGAAATTTTTAAATGGTGGGTAGAAAATGAAAAACTCAACCTGAAAAATTCCGATTATTATAACTAATAACTAGAACAGCGATGCATTGTTTGAAGCTTCATCAATACAAAATTTGAGAAAGTTCATTTGATAGATTTCAAAGGTTACAATTTCATGTACAATAAAAAAGGGCCATTTTTTAATCATTATTTATTTATTTTAGTTAAAAACATACAGCATATCAATAAAATATAAACATAATGTTAAATAATATCAAAGCCAATGTATTGTATTATTAAAGAACATAAAATATTCTTATAATACAAAGAAAGCAAAAAAGAAGGAATATTTAATTTAGAAGTAAGGCCACTGTGTGTGTGTGTATGTAGATGTTGGTTTACTGGTGCTCGTTTGTGTTAAATGATTGAGCATACATATGTGTGTGTGTGTGTGTGAATCTGTATAGTGTTTGTGCATGGGAGTGAATGTTGGAATGCATGATGCTAACTCAATGCAATCTTATCTCCAGGTTTTATTTGTCGTTTCTTGTACCTCCTTAATGAGGGATCGATAACGAATTAGCGTCATAGTTTGTGTTGCACCTTGTTACGAGAAAAGTTAAATGATCGCGCGTGAGTCGGGAAGGCGCTTGTATGCTCACCCTACACAGGTGGAGATATGGACTATCCAACCCAGAGTGTATTATTTTATATAATGCGACATATCTGATGCTGTTCGCCTGCCCTCCAATGCTCTAAACCATAGCGTTGAATCCTTCATCATATGACAAGCCGGTGGAAAATGAGTGGAAATTTATTACGGAATAATCTTGCTGAACTAAAACCATGACTGCATAGACTGCCACAACAATGCAAATAGGTCAAATGATCATACAATCAATTTGTCAACATTCTGAATTTTTTTATAGCAATCAGCGAGATATTACTTATAATTTGCTATATAACATAAAACTATATAACATAAAATTCTTCTTATTATAGATATTAAAATAATAACAGGAAAGTAGTAAGATACATCGGCAACTTTGGCCCGTCTCGTGATTGGTAATCCATGACAACCAAAATGACTTAAAGCCTTTTCCAATAAGTTTATCTCATCAGCACGATTAAAAAAATACTCATATATGATATGCTTGATCTACCTATTGGTCAGATCTTCCTCCAGGGCAAGTAAACCAGGATACGCCTGCAGCAGCACCCAAATGGCTTAAACATATTCCAAAAAGTTTCTCGTCACCACGATTACAAAAATACCCATATACGCTATGCTTGCTCTACCTGTTGGTCAGATCCTCCTCCAGGCCAAGTAAACCAGAATACACCTGCAGCAGCACCCAAATGGCTTAAAACCTATTCCAACAAGTTTCTCTCGTCACTTTGATTACAAAAATACCCATAAACGCTATTCTTGCTCTACCTATTGGTCAGATTCTCCCCCGGGCCAAGTAAACCAGGATGCAACTGCAGCAAGACCTGCGGGAATCAGATCGAATTGCAGCCACCTGGTGTTGCTTAGGGTCACCCAGAGAAGCTGCATACCAACTTTGGGGAAGATCGGTCCACGGAAAGTTTTCGGACATTCAGACAAATGCACATACAAACGAACAAACAAACGCACAAACAATCGCACAGCATGCATCAGACTATATGGCCAGTCCTATGACGGATGGGCCAAAAATCAATTAAATCGAAGAGAAGAAAACAAAAGATTGAAAATGAAATGCAATTAAATTATCGCACTTATTATAGCCAATACCTAGAATAGTGACGCACTGTATGTCGCTTTATCGAGATGAAGTTTGGAAAAGTATATAATATTGTATATCAGCCAGATTTTTATAGACTGCAGTGGATACAAATTAAAAACAAAAATTAGGTCTGTTACTTTCTTGACCGAATTTACACCTCGTATTTTGTCTAAAACTGGGTTTTCATATTCTTGTAGTGTTTCATCAGGTGCCACTTAAGCGTGTACTTCTGTATAAAACTTTGGCCGCAATGTGCGCACTCAAAATTCTTGATATTTAAATGCATCTTAAGGTGATCTGTGAGGTTTTTCTTCCAACCGTAAGCCTTGGAACAAAAAGTACACTTAAATTTCTTTTCATTGGTGTGAACGACTGCATGAAGGTTAAGTTTGCTAATGTCGAAAAATGCCTTATTGCATATTTCGCATATATATCGCCGCACTCGCAAACTATGGTCCTTTTTGACGTGTCTAGCAACATAAGAGGCCATTAAGAATGTCTTATCGCACTGCGAGCACGAGTACCGGTCGGGTTCGTTGTGAATGTCACGCATATGCCGACGTTTACCGTGTATCGATTGAAACCTCTCGGGGCAATAGTTGCAGATGTGTCGCTTCCGGTGCTTCGATCCATGGTTGTGTAATTTAATCCTCGTTTCAAACTTCTTATCGCATTCACTGCATGGAAACACACCCACCTTGTGAGTGAACATATGGTTTTTGCAGCGACTTCGCGTAGCGAATCCTTTACCGCAAGTTTCGCAAGTATATTTAACGAAATGTTCGTTCATGTGATGAGTCAAAGTTGGGTGATTTTTGAAAATTTTCAAACAGACGAGGCACTGCATCTTTTCCAGATCCATAGCTTTAGACAGTTGCTCTCGTTCAGTCTTCTCACCCACCGACGTTCCTCCTGCAAGGAGAAATTGGCCTTATGTATGTAGAGATGCAACCGATTATGATTAAATTCACTCACTTGCATACAAACACCTTACAGATATGCACACGCAAATTTACTCTCAATTATTCAACACAAACAAACATCAATAAACCAACATCGACATACATACACAGCGGCCTTATCTCTAAATTTAATATTATTTTTTTTTGTATTCTTTGTGTTATAAGAGATTTTGTGATTCGACTGAGGCGCCTGTCAAACAGATCGAATTTCGCATTACAGAGGCAGCCCCTCACCGCCGCGAGCTCTCCTCTTCCTTCCCTCCCGCTCTTTTTTCCCAGCGAGAAAAAGCCCAGAAAACAAATGTTCCGCAAAAAACTGTGAGCCGAATCAAAGTGAGCCTGAAAGTGTGGTAATGAGTAGGTACAATCATAATCGAGCGAGGAAAACTTATCGAAACCCAAATTAACCCCTCGATTGATGACAACATTAGTGAATTTGTGCCTAAAGAACTGCAAGCATACTTTAACAGACCTGAACAATAAGATGGCAGACTATGGAATTGATGCATCCTCCAAAAAAATCCGCTGAACTTTTTGGCTATGGTCTGAAGGCTCGGCGGCCAAGAAAAAGGGAAATGTTACACCTTCCATGGCAAAAAACATCCAGATTGGGCTCGTAAACATGCAAACAAAACAGAGGACGACTAGACCTAGGTAACAAAGCCGAATGTATGTTTTATATATCTCAATAATTCATTTTAAAAAATTACCACACACCACTTTGGTTGAAATATTTTTCTCCACCAAACCAGTGTTCAGGGCATGGTTTATCTAATTTCTCGTTTCATAATGCACGGCTTTTTACTCAGATATGCTTCAATGACGAATTAATATTTTTCATTGGTGAGGAAACTGCTCAATACATCCGAAGAAGTCAGAGGAATTGTTCCACAGTGACTGCATTCAGCAATGTGTGAAGCATCTAATGTCAGGTACAGTGTGGAGCTGCATGTCTGTGAAGAGACCCGGAAGGCTATAAATTGTAGATGGAACAATACGTCAAGACCAGTATGTAAAAGTACTCCAAGAACGACTTTTGTCTAAGTGGATGAGTGGTTTCCTGAAAAAGATGAAATTTTCATGCACGACAGCGCACCGTGCCATAAAACTGTCACCAAATTTTTGGCTGTTAATCATGTTTCAGCCCGGGATATAAACCCAACTGAGAATTTGTGGCCAATTATCAAAACAAAAGATTGAAAACAAGACGAATAACAACCAAGACTCAGCTCATCGAAGAACTAGACTATATATGGCACCACGTTGAAGAAGTCAAAAACGTGTGCCAAACCTTGGTTATTTCCACGACAACACGCATCAATGACTTTCATTTTTAATAATTTTTCCATGACTACATGAAATGGTGTAGTTTTAAAATCGCATTGCGCTATCCCAGTATGATCAACAAGAATATCCCTGAATTTCAATAGATATGAAGGTTTTAAATTCTCTATTACATGGAACGCTTTTCTTAAAATATAACGCAGTCACCGAGTGCAAATACGAAACGTGGTACAGTGAGTGTTGTGCGTATGGCGGAACTTCAAAATTTGCAAGCCCCCCCCGTCTATAATCTGCGGAGTAATAGCAGTAGTATACTGCCAGCTCTATAGTCTACCCTGGAAAACAGCAGTTATAACATCGCCGCAACGTTGAGTGCTTCAAACTCCATACAGCAAAATCCATTTTTATCTTATGTGTAAAGCCCCCATTACGTTTTTCAATAAAAATCTAAAATGACAGACTTATTATAGTTTGTAGGTTTACTGTTTATTTCAAATGTTCACATGCATAGGTATATTTTTATACCTAACTTGTTGTTAATATATTAAAATGTTCACCGATAACAGGAAATAATAACAGTGATAACTCTTGACTTATCCAAAATGGCTTAAAACCTATTCTAATAAGTTTCTCTCGTCACCAGGATTCCAAAAATATCCATATACGCTATGCTTGCTCTACCTATTTATTGGTCAGATCCTTCTCCGATTAAACCGTGATGCACCTGCAGCAGCTCCTGTGCGGCTCAGATCGAATTTGCTGTAACCGGGCGGTGCTTGCGGTCAACCAAGGAGGCTGCATACCAAATTTGGTTAAGATCGGACCACAGGAAGTCCTCGGACGGATAGACAACGCACAACATACATAAGACTACAGATGGGCCAAAACACACTAAAAGGAGCAATGTTTTCCCTTTTCTAATGGTCACAAATACATTTTTATTTTTTATTATGAGTATTCTTCAAATGCTGCACATTTTGATAGTATCAAATATTATATTATGGTATCAAGTGGTACTTTGTAGTATCAAATATTACTTTATGGTATAAAGTATTTGTGTTACAATGTTTTTACAGGACGTGCAGAAGAAAATTTACTTTGATGTCCAGACTTATATTTTACATAATTTCAGAGAAAGCAGGATGGCTAATGAATTACTTAGAAAATGCTACTGAACCTTTAATAATTAAATTAACTAAAAAATATCAACTTAAGTGTATTCTGCTTAAGTTACTAAGTGTTTTCTCATGTGCGTTTTTAGTGAACACTTCTGTATGAAGGCTTGTTCACAATGTTCACATTGATAGTTTTTGATATTTAAATGTATCTTGAGATGCTCTGTGAGAGCTTTTTTCCAAGAGAAGGTTTTTGTACAATATGTACACTTAAATGCCCTTATATTAGTATGAATTATAGAGTGGGATTTAAGCACGCATCGGTCATAAAATTCCTTGTGGCATACATTACAGGTGTATTGACGCACTCGCAAACTGTGGTGCTTCTTCATATGTTTCGTTAGACTAGTGGACATTAAGAATGTCTTGTCGCATTGCAAGCACGAGAATGGATTAGGTTCCTTGTGAACGTCACGCATATGAACGCGTTTATGATGAATCGACCTAAACCTCTCAGGGCAATATTTGCATACGTTTTTCATTTGGTGCGACGATCCGTGGTTGTTTAATTTGATCTTCGTTTCAAACACTCTGTCGCATTCGGCGCAAGGAAACACCCCCAACTCGTGAGTGATCATGTGTTGCTTGCAGCGGTCCTCTGTGGCAAAGCCTTTACCGCACTTCTCACAGGTGTGATTAACGAAATGTTCATTCATGTGATTAGTCAGAATCGGGTAATTATTGAAAATCTTGAAACATACGAGGCATTGCATCTTTTCCAGATCCATAGCTTTGTACAGTTGTTCTCGTACAGCCATCTCACCAACCAACGTGCCTCCTGCAAGGAGAAATTAACCTTTTGTAGCAGCAATCAGGTATGCAACGCATACAGTATGCCACAGTTCTGATTACTGATAGCCTAGGTCAGTGTTGATGGTGGGCCAAAACCTAACATCACGAGTTATGGGGAGTCACTAACTGTAGCAAAGCCCGACTTCTTCCAGACTATTTATATATTGATTTCTATGGAATTAATGTTGTGTCTGGATTCATAGCCCTTTGAACATTATAGGCTGAACCACGTTATAACGAAAGCCAATACAACAGTTCACCCATGCACATCCACTTGAGATCTAAATCTATTCCTTTCTTGTGTGCATATTATATTCAGTAACCATATACTTTTTATAATTAATAAACATTATGTTTTGACTAGTAAAATCTTATTTATCAATCGAAAAGTTTATTTCACATAAGGTCTAATTAAAAAATCTGTAACCTTCTTCTGCTTAGACTTAGCTGGTGTATTTAACATTTCCCTTTTAAGTGATGCAAGTTGTAACACTTTCATGCGGTCCACATTTCATCCGATTCTCATTACTGTTCCGATGTCTTGTATTGCCTCTTTTGTCGTAGCAGGCACATCAAAGGTATGGTCACGCATTTCTCCATTCCCTTCTTCTTCCTCCGTCTCTCCTCATCTTAAGTCAAAGAAATGCTGACAAATATCTTCTGTATCATCCACAATAAGCAATTTGTCTAAAATTTGGGTCATATCCGAAGCAGAGAAACAGTTCAGTGATATGTTTACAGTGAACTGATGTCGTAGCGGGTATTTGAAGTGTTTCTTGCAGATCCGATACATGCCTTAGAAACACCGCTCACTTTGTTGATAATTTCCAGTTTTTCTTTTAACACTGTAAACTTCCTTTTACTCATTGTGAGTATAATTGCAAGCGGTTTGGAGTGTGCGGTACAAATGAAGGACGTAGGACCGTAGTGTCCGATCAACTGCCAGCCAACGACGGACAAAATGAACGAAATTCGGTCCGCTCCCGCCTCCCATGTGTGCCAGCCGCCCGAGTATAAAATAGTTTTTGTGAAATCGCCAACTCTCGTGTCCCAAATCTGCAATATAACGAGCTGCGCTATAACAAAAGTCTACTGTACTAATATATATTTTTTTAAATTATTAACAATTTTGATTTTATTCCTTCTTTTACATTAATTTCTAAATATTGACTATTTCATTATCTTAAGTGTAAGATATAATGCCATCCACTGCAGTGTTATTGTTTTCAATATTTGACTAATTGTTATTATTCCCCTCAATATGAGTCCTTTTCTAAAAGACAACTTTAATTTCATTATCATGCTTCTCTGTAGAGTCTGATTTGAATTCATGAATTATTATGATGTCTTTCTTGCGTTTTAAAATGCCGTTTATGGAATAAATAAACGATGATGATAAAATGGCGAGTACTGAAGCACCTATTTGTACCGCAGGTGATTATTTTCAAGTTTTCAAAGGAATTTCGAATATAATACGATTGTAGTTACATATTTTATTAAGTGAGTACTTAAATTAGACAAAAAAAAAAGCATTTTATATCTGTAGCATCATTTTTATTTCGTAACCTTTATTTATGTAGCAATAATAGCTGTCCTGCAACCTAACACGTTTCAATAAAAGGTTCACAAGTTCAGAAAATAAAAATCACAACCTAAAAAAGAATTGTTTTCCCTTCAAATCTGTCTGTAGATGCCGCCCACTTTCTGACGACCGCGAATACAAAATAATCATCATTTCAAATGATGCACATATCGAAGATATACATAACACATTAATTAATGTATTTTCATTACAAAAAAAATAGGGTAGGCAGAAGAGGACACCTCTTTATGTGAATGGTTAGATTTACATAATTTCGGAGAAAGCAGGCTGAAACCAGTAATGACTTCAAGAAGGTCAAATTCGTTAAAACCTGGAGTCGAAAATCTGCCCAAAAATAAGACTAAACCTTCCTCAATTCTGGGAGTAGCAAACTGGCAATTGTTGATGGACAAACATTAGAAGCATTATCAAATGCCTTCAGAAATCTGTACCACGGCATACAGACCGGACATACCCATATTCTCCAAGACGACAAAGCATGAAATACTTGTTGAACTTACAGTTCCATGGTAGAGTAACATACTGAAGGACCACAACTTCAAAGTAAACAAGTACTGCAACTTAGTAGACCAGATAGTGAGAAACGGATTGAAGACTGATTTGTTCGCTGTGGAAGTCAGAGCAAAAGGACTACCAGCGAAGTCACTACATTCTCTTAAAAAATCTAGGCCTGCCAAGATCGGTGCTGAGCTCATATATGAACAGCTTCGAAAGTGCCACTGGAGGCATCCTACAGAATATGGATCGGTAGAGAGGAAGGTCAAGGGCATGGCTGGTGCTTCTCCGCGTCCTAGTCATCGCAGACTAGCTGATGAGGGCTTGTAGTGAGCCGAAATATAACGCATGCTGAAGAACTGTAGAGCGGCCGCTCACTAGTAATATGTTCGGTGAAGCCATTGCAAGCTAACATCATCATTACTATATAAAATTGACACTATACCTTAATGAACATTTAATAATTAAGGATAAATAAAAAATATGAACTTGAGTGAGTATTTTTCTCAAGTTCCTATGTGTTTCCTCATGTGCGTCTTTAGCGAGCATTTCTGTATAAAAGCTTGTTCGCAGTGTTCGCATTGGTACTTTTTGATATTTAAATGTATCTTAAGATGCTCTGTGAGAGCTTTCTTCCAAGTGAAGGTTTTTGGACAATACGTACATTTAAATGCTCTTATATTAGTATGAATGATGGAGTGAGATTTAAGAACGCGCGGGTCGTAGAATTCTTTATAGCACACATCGCAGATGTATTGACGCACTCGCAGACTGTGGTACTTCTTCACATGTTCTGTGAGACGGTTGGACATTAAGAATGTCTTGTCGCATTGGGTGCACGAGAACGGGTTAGGTTCGCCGTGAACTTGACGCATATGCAGGCGTTTTCCATAAGGGGACTGAAACTTCTCGGGGCAATAGTTGCATTTGTTTTTCTTCTGGTGCGATGATCCGTGGTTGTATAATTTAATCCTCGTATTGAATACCCTATCGCACTTAGTGCAAGGGAACTCGCCAACCTGGTGCGTGACTACGTGACTGAGATAGCGATTTCGTGTGGCGTATCCCTTCCCGCACGTCTCGCATGTGTATTTAATGAAGTGCTCATTCATATGATTGGCCAAGAGGGGGTAATGTTTGAAAATCTTCGAGCAGACGAGGCACCGCATCTTTTCTAGATCCATAGATGCGTACAGTTCATGTTGATCCGCCCTCTCAGTCTCTGCCAAGCTTCCTGTAAGGAGAAATGAACCTTGTGTAGCTGCAGCATGAAAAGCTAAAGCCGTGGTCGTCAGTAAAGTTCTCAGGTGTCACAATAGACAATGAGCTGAGATGGCACTTGTATTTGATGGTTAATGCGACAAGCTAGGCAGAGCATATTACTGGCTCTATTGAACCGCCATCTTTCTTGAATTTCCTGCGTGTTTGGACGTGTCTTATCGGTTGGAATTTCGGCAATTCATCGAGACGATATTGTTGAGTTGTCAAGTTGCGATTGAGAGTCACTAATCATTGCTCATCTCTATATTTTCCATTGTCATCATCGTCCAGCTCTACCCCCCACTATATCACCAGTCTTATAGCCACAAACGATGAGGAATGAGTTCGGTGTTCTAAGAGACGTGCACGCAGTCGGCAAGCTCAACTCCCTACCTCTCCAACAGTGATATCTTTTGCTTCTCAATTAAGTACTTGCCGAACCAGCTAAATGTAATTGTGAATCAAAAGGCTCCCATCCTTGCAATGAGTGCTACTTTGCATAATGTCCACTCCCTATTTAAGTATGGTGCGGAGTTATGTCGGTGGGCAGAGGAATGGTCTTTGCCATCTTTTCAGAAATCTAACCATAAAGATGCTGCAATCGGCATAAATTATCCAAGTAGAGTTGAAGTATATAAAGTCAATAGTGTCAACAACCGATTATAAGACAAAAGCAATAAAACAACCTGCGATTGGTGAGTGAGATCACCCTCACCCTCTCATATTATTATTATTATTATGTACTTAGTATATTTAATGTTCATGTAGAGAAAGTGTTTAAAAGCTCTTTTTTTGTAATTTCCTTTCTTCCGCATTTCTTTCCATAATAATATTATTTAGTTATAAAATATTAAAATTATGATTTTTTCATCTGGCAGAACATTATGTAACATTGTGTTGTTGCAATTTATGAACTGGGAGGTTGAGATTTTTATCGTATGATGACAGACTGTAATCGCAATGCGTATATTAGGTGGCTGCTTGAAGTTATTCGATTAATAGAGTGAGACACTCTTCCCTTATCTGCCTCAAATCTTATTTAGGATTTTTTTGAAGTTTACTGCATAATCATTTTCTTACAAATCATGTAAAAACATTGTGGTAAAAGCTGCTTACAAACTCATCTCGCATGTACGATAGGTTAAGAAGCTAACCACATCGCTCAAGTTTAGCCGAGGAGCCGAGTTGACAGATAGTTGGATGACATTGAAGCACTAAATTGAATGTAAACTGGATTTTCCCATATTGATAATTTCAGACATTTTATATTATTGATCAGGGGGGGGGGGGGGGGGGGGGGGGGGGGGGGGGGGGGGGGGGGGGGGGGGGG
>JAOPUG010000125.1:5522194-5532978 GCA_027564375.1 Micropterix facetella
GTGGGCTATCGTTCCCCACCTTCCTTATTCACCGGACCTAACCCCGTGTGACTTTTTTTCTATTCCCGAAAATGAAAAAATAAATAAAAGGGAAATGTTTTTATGATATGGAGGCTGCAAAACAGCTTTGCAGCGGGAACTTAATGGTATCAAAGTTAAAGAGAAAGTTAAAGACTTGACAAGTGCATCAACCAAAATTTATTCAATAATTTTTTTTTGAACAAAAGTTAGTCTGTTTTTTTATTTCCCCCTCCTTTATGTAATCCATGACTAGGAACAGAAAAACTAATATTAATATGATTAAATAATCAAAATAGACTGAAAATCTCTCATACGGCCTCTCAGTATGTGTTGCATTTTAGCTAAAAGCTGATTTTGCTTTACTTGTCATGTTTCCTCAAATGCCAGTGCAGTGAGCACTTCTGTATAAAAGCTTGGCCGCAAAGCGCGCACTCGAAATCTCTAATGTCAAGGTGTATCCTAAGATGTTGCTTTAGGTTGTTTCTCCTCGCGAAGACCTTTGGGCAAAAAGTGCATGAAAATTCCTTCGAGTTGGAATGGACTATCAAGTGCTTATTGAGAGTGTGCTTGTCAAAGAATTGTTTATCGCAGGAGTTACAGTTATACTGGCGAAGTCGCAGCCTGTGGTGCATTTTCACATGAGTCATTCTACGACTGGCAGTCAGAAACGTTCGGTCACACTGTTCACAAGGGTAACGGTTGGCTTCGCCGTGCACGTCACGCATGTGCTTGAGCGCCTGATAAAACATTTGAAACTTCTCCGGACACCACTTGCATTTGTATATACTGACGCCCTTCGCTTTGTGTCCGTTGAGCTTATTCTTCGAATCGAACACTCTGTCGCAATGGTCGCAAGGGAATTTCCCCGTTTGGTGGCAGGTCATGTGTCTGCTGTAACGTCCGCTGGTGGCGAAACATTTCCCGCATTTCTCACACGTGTAATTAACGAAATGTTCATTCATGTGCGTCAAGAGGCCGGGGCGATTTTTGAATATTTTCAAACAGACGAGGCACTGCAGCTTTACGAAGTCCATGGCTTTACGCACTTGCTCACGCTGGGCCTTCACAATCCCCCAAGTATTCTCTGTAAAGGAGAAATTAACCTGGTGTAGTAGCCTCCACTGAATTGTTCCGACCCGAGTTGGGTGCAAATATGATGTTAAATGTGCGAATGCAAGAAAATTTCTCAGGACGATATTCAGCAGTTTGCATTTGAGGAATAAACCGTAAACAATATGACAAAAATGTTAGTATTTGTCTCAGTATCAAATTTACTTACTGACAAATAAAAATGGATGTTTGTAATGTGTATCTTCTTCATATAAAATGAGTGTTTATACAATCTTGATGAAACTGCATATGTATCCTTTATTAAAAAAAGGAGTAAATGTCTACGTTTGCCCCCCCCCCTCACTACCCTTTACAACTCCACTGAGCAAAATCGACACGAAATTTTTCAGCTTTTTGCAAATATCTCACAGTCAGGGAATCGGCTCCAAGTTCAGGATTGGGACATCATCAAATCCATGGGATGCAACAGCGCTTATGTTATATGTACCTAGTAATAAATGATGTATGCAATAAGGGCTAATATGTAGTAAGCTTATATGCAGTAATAGTTTTTTGAGTTGCACTAAAGGCCTGCTAAATAACGATACAAATCGGCATTAATAAATCCTTTTTTTCAGCTACAGCGTAAATCTCTCGATTAATATACAAATAGATATAGTATAATAATCAACCCACTTGTATATTACAGATGGATATTTGATAGTTGACGCTGCCACCTATGCCGTTTTTTTTTTTGCATCCGTTACTTGCAGTTCATTCCCCAGTTCTCCGCTTCCTATCTACGAACTCCAGTATCTTCGAAGGAACGAATTCTTCGATATCACTCAGGTCCAGAACATGGCTAAACAAGTGTTGGCTCAAATGACTTTTAAAAACTTAGCAAATATAAATGTAAGTCATTCGAAAACAGCATGACACTTCGTTATTTTTTCCATTTTGGTAAAGTAGATAATGGGAACAATAAAAAAATGTGTTAAAATTTACATTACTTTATTACTCTTATTATAATTAAATATTAAAAAGCAGTCTATAAAACATACAATAAATATATCTAACATATTTAGAAATTACATCTGTTGTACAAATAATAATGATGTAGAAAAGTTTCAGCAATTCGATTGATGATCCCGATGCAAATGAATTGAATAGTATGTATAAAAACTAACTGATTGTTTCCTCATTCCTAGTGTCTTTTTCATGTTAAAAAAAACATATTGTTTCCGATGTACCTCAATCGTTCCACAAAGCTATATTTTCCCGCATGTACGATGGATGGTCTGCATGGTGCCAAAATGATCTTGTATAAACACAGAACAATAGATAGATGGCAAAGATCATTCCTCGATATATTGTCTTACCGCAATGATCGTTTGAAATTAGTGTGCTAATTTACTCAATCGATCGATTTGCAGAAGAGGCCAGAGCGCCATCAATATTATCAAATTTCTAACAAATCAGGAACTTCTACTTTGGACAGTTCATCATTCATCAGGGAATTCACATGACATCATGCCGACGCACCTGCGCCCAATACTCGGCACAAATCAATAAAAGTCATTTTAGGGCCATTGTGCCCGCTATGTGGATTGTGATAACCTAGCCGACGTATCATCTATTGGCCACCAGTTCATGCTGTAGAAACCGCAACAAGATCACCTAGAAGACCAGTCGCAAAATGCACGATGGGTAGACGCGCTGGGAAGAATGTCATTTTGAAATACAGAAAAATATTGTTTATGGTCAGAAACCAGCTCAAAAGCAAACGATGGAGTTTTTTTAGGGCCTTTTTTCGCCAGGACACCACGGTGGTACCACCAGTCGCGCTATCAATAAAATGTGTACAGCTCTATGAAGGGTACCTCACCTGGTGTGCGCTTGGTTGTGCAACCACTAACATGTATTGTGCTGTATGGTGTCCCACTCACTTAGCCACGAGTTGCGCCACCACTTGCGCTGATTCAATAAGGTTTATTATCGAAATACAAAGTAGACCATCTATTTGGGATAGTTCCATACAGGATTATTCCCAATAGACTTGAAAAAGAAATGATGGGAGGATTGTGGATTTATTTGTTGACAATTTATATGTTGACGAATTGTCCCTTATATAGGGCGATCGGCTACGAAAGAATAAACCCACCACTGTTTATTTTCTCCTTTTATCTAAATTTCTTTTACGGCGTAAGTTAAGCATAAGTGCTAATTCTTACATTTTGAAACTGTGATGATTCTGGTGTCTTGACTGGTGGCACCCCCATGGTGTCCCAGTGCAATAGGGGCCTTAAAAGCCATTTTTTTCGTTTGTTTTTGCTATTTAATTATTTTTAACTAAGCGCCATTTTTATAATAAGAAGGATTTCGCTTTGGTTCTTAATTTTTTATATTTTGTATGCCATTATGCAGCTGAGATTCTCAAATCCTACCTCTAAGATCGATACTTTATGGTTTTAAGCATGGTGATTCTGTATCAGACCTAAACGAAATTCAGTCCCGGGAGTAGCGTTCTGGGCCTAATATTATATTTGATTCACACAGCTAATTTTCTGCATACTGACAATGTAATCATCGCTGTACTGACAATGCTGTATGCCATGCACGAAAATGCTACATAAGCATCAGAAATTTTCCAAAAGAGCCTAAAGAGCATTGAAGAATGGATGAAAAAGTGGAAAATTAAGGTTTAAGTCAAATTCAACTACTAATAAGCGAAATACCTGGGTCGCCATCGAGACAAGACGGCTTAATATGGAGAAAACACATATTTAGCGAGCTGCCTTTTGGTTCATTTACAGGAAGTTCCATTTATCAGTGCAAAAACAAACTACTTCTGTACAAGGGCAGTCCATTATCAATCCAAACTGGTCCTATGGAATTCAACTCTGAAGCACAGCCAATATTAGTTTCCAGTCAAAAGTACTATATATAATAGTAGATTCACCCTTGTTCATCACGAGTGAGACTTTCCACGTTATGAAAATACCTACAATCAGATAGGAAGTTATCATAAAATATCTGGTCTATTGTGATCGCCACCTACTATAGTTCCGTGCTTTGAGTCATTTAAGAACCGCAGTAAGTTTTTGGCGCTGGATTGTTTTACCTCTTCGGCTTGGAGGTAATAGCCAACCAGATAGGTGTTTCTTTTAAGCATTAGTGAGCTATATTCGCACACGAGGTGCATGGGAGCTTCCTCTGCCTTTTGGCAGAACCTGCATACTCTAATGTCCCAGCTTGAGGTTGAACATGTGTCTGTCCAGGTCTCAATGCCCCGTTCAATGCAGCATGCGTAGATTGTTCCTATTTAGTGCAAGCCTCATGGGCAGTCTTACGGTCGTAAGCTTTGATTAGTGTTTTAGAATGATTCAAGCCTGCCCTGTTGTTCCAGCGGTTGAAGGATTGTTCTAAACGTGGTTTCTTGAGTATTAGGTTTGCTAGGCTTTTTGGTACTCCACAGCAAGGTTCAGGATCGTATAACGTTCCCTTTGCTTCCTTCTTAGCAAGTTCGTCGGCTTTTTCATTGCCTTCAATCCCTGCATGACTGGGAACCCGTCTCAGAACTACCCTGTTCTTTTCGCCCAGAGAGTTCAACATTGCCATGCAGTTTTGCACCAGCTTTGAACTAATAGTACCCGAGGCTAGTGCTAGTGCTAAAAGAGCTGCCTGGCTATCCGAGTGGATATAGATTCGGTGGTTGGCGTAGTTCTTTCGGAGGTTAATGTCTGCACATTCAATAATGGCGTATACCTCCGCTTGGAAAATGGAGGCGTAATTCCCTAAATTTATACTTCTTTTGAAGTATGGTCGCTCTCCATATATTCCGCAGCCTACGTCAAGTCCCAATTTGGAACCATAGAGAGGAAGTTAAGGAAGCACTCCAAAAATAGAAAATAAGCCAACTAAAATAGTCTTGCATCATTAATTATGGACATGAATGATGTTATTCCTCGACCAAAAAGGAAAATATCTGTAGATTTGTTAGTAGAATATCTGTAGATTTGCCACAGGGCACATACCGTGCAATATGGGCAATATATAGCCAATAAAAATTACCGTCCTTGAATGTGACAGATTGTAACAAAACGAGGAATTATAAGAAATATTTATGTAGTTTTTTTTTTTCAAAATAAACATTACACATTTTTTGGTTTTACCTTCCCTTCTAAAACGATAAGAGGGTTTACTTCTGTATGAGAAAAAATCGATAATAAACTCGTCCTAAATCAGCAAACTCTTCGCAAATTCATCATTTTACAAGCCAAAAATCAGCAGTCCTTAATTTAATCAAATCCAGGATATTTTTGATTGCTCTTTCTCTTTTCAGGTGTACAGGACTGATAGCCCGTTTTCGATTGCTTGTAGTGTGTCTTCGTGTGGCTCCGCAAGTAGGCCTTCGTGGCAAATGCCCGGCCGCAATGTGAGCACACGAAATCTTTTAAATTGAAGTGTATCTTGACGTGTTCGTACATACAGCTGTACCAGGCGAAAGTCTTTGAACAAATTTTGCAAGAGTACTTTCTGAATTGAGTGTGAATGACCGAATGCATCGCGAGGGCGGCCTTATCGAAGAATTCCTTGTTGCAAACATCGCAAATGTATTTTCGGGTGCTGTGTTTTCGTTTGATGTGAATGTACATGCCGGTGTGAGAGAGGAAGGTTTTGTCACATAGGTTGCAGTCGTATTGCCGGACAGACTCGGCAGGGTGTATTTTAACGTGTTCGCACAAGTCGGGGTACGACAGAAAGCTTTTATCGCATCGGTTACAATCGTATGTGTTTGCGCCGCCGTGCACATCGTGCATATGTTTGCACATGTCTATATACGCCGTATACCTTCCTGGGCAACGCTCGCACTTGTATCTCACCGAACCCTGAGCTTTATGATTATATAGCTTCATCTTCGTTTTGAACACTTTATCGCAGTGGTCGCAGGGATACGAGCCCACCGTGTGCTGCCTCTGTAAATGTTTCGAATAGCGGCTGCGCAGAGCGAAGCCCTTCCCGCACTTTTCGCACGTGTAGTTAACGAAGTATTCGTTTATATGCACGGCCAGGGGATAGTAACTTTGGAATAGCTTTAAACAAACGAGACACTGCAGCTTTTCGAGGTCCATAGCGTTGTGCGCTTGCTCTTCTTCAGCTCTTGCATTTCGGAGTCTCTTTCCTGCAAGGAGAAAGGAACCTCGTGTAGCTAAACAGCACATTCTTTAGCCAGGCCTTAACCGGTGGAGTCGTTGGTGGTCGGCTAGATAGAGATTGTCAGTCTGCCATCACAGGATGTTACAACAATCTTGCATCTTGTCATCCTGAGATGAGCCACTGAAGAAAATATCCGACTATACAGAAACGACACAGTCCATCGCTTCGCTTTTCGATTCGACAAAAATGCAAATACCTTGAAAACAGAAATTAAAGATCTGTGAACTCTTCTACGGTGAACATTGACTTATTTCGACAATTGATAAATGAGGCTATTACAGAATAACAGGGTAATAGAAAATTCTACTGAAATTAAATGCTCATAAGTCCTTCACAATATCATTTTTAGGGATGCAACGATTGCTAATTTACCGATTACGATTCTGATTATTTCTAAAATAATCGCCTATTACGATTCCGATTATTGTTACAGTTCTGACGTGATTTACTGATCCTGCATTGAAACTATGTAAAATATGAGTTTTGCATTGCCGATAGCTAATGCTGTTTTTTTTCCTTTATGTTAGGCACTGGTGGGTCCCGAACTTTGAAATTTTTCTAGATGGGTCGTGGTTCAGGCAACTTTGGGAACTACTGGCCTAGGACATCATAAATCACTCTAGGTAAGCCCAGTTGTTGAAAATAGTCTGTCAGATACTACTGAACTTAATTAGGACAATTTGTACAATTTTGTGAGATTCGGGTACTGGCTATTGTGCTAATATTGCTGTGGAACAGAGCTTCGTAGGCCATACACTTTTTATTGGTTTCCCGAATTACAAAAAAAGAAACAAATATCAAGGAAATTCTTAAAATCGAACTATGCTTTCAAGAGTTACAATGGCTTAAGAGGTCGAAATCAAGAACTCGTTGTCCGACTTCGAAAATTCTTTCACCGATCTGTATTATTCATTGATCGAAAGAGCTGATTAGATTTAGGGTTCCGTACTTGGAAGATATAGTAGCTGGAATTCAAACAGATGACTGAGAAATCACATTTTGATCCGTACGGTCACCAACTTTTTATTGGTCATCCGTTTTAGTATGAAAAATAGACATTGAAAGATTTTTTTTAAATGGACTGCGCGTTCCTGTGTTATAGAATTTAAAGCTGATTGACTTAGCCGTTCCCTTCACTGAGCGCGCGGCGCATTGAAACGTTGATTCATCGCATCTCTGGACGGTCACCGTCTCCGCGTCGCATATGCCACGAAAATAATATAAAAGTGCTTAAGAGCCGTATTACAAAATAGCATTCTGGTGTGGCTCGAAATTCAAATTATCGAAAAATCAACAATTTGTATGGAAAAGAATTCGAAATTTATTCAACTCAGACCCTACCTCGACAAGCGCTAGTGCAGTACTGAACGCGGTTCTCGAGCGCAAGCAAATATATACACAAATTTTAATTGTTTATTGCATTTTTTTTTAAACAAATGACATTGCCAAAAGTCTGAACTTTGATATAGTATAAGTATTATATAAAAATCATATTGTATTTATGTATTTATAAGCAAATGAGAATATAACAGGAAGATTTTTTAAAAATTTCGTGTGATTAAAAATAATGTATACCATGAATATGAGGTCCAAAAACGAAAAAGTAAAGCTGTATTCTACAACTAAAATACATAACGGACATAAAACAAGTTTTGTAAACTGTTTTTGCTTTAGTGAAATCATGTATTAAGAGGTCAGTTTGCCTTTCGAGCGTTTTACGAATAACGACTTTCAGAAATTGGCTGAATAAGTAAATAATATTTGTTTATATCTAAAACTAAAGGCCGCTATCTACAATATCAAGAAACGGTCCAGGGAATTCAGTAATTGAAGTTAATAGAAATCTTTGTATTTCTCCAGATTAGAACACCAAAAATCTACTTTTATTGCGTTTCTGGAAAAAATATGTAATAGGGGTCTTAAATCGTTGTTCATATTATTTCTGCCCTATTTACTGCCGTTTTAATTTTTATTACGGCGTAAAATCATAGAACTATAGAATTTTTCAGTAAGTTTGCGTTTAAATTGATTTAATATATGGTAGTATTGTGCTATATGTTTTTGATATAAAATTTATTGTATGTGTACAATATGTTATAATATACAAGAAAGTCATATTTTGTCTAAAATATGTAAATAGGCTTTGATTTTAACCCTCGTTTCACTCGGTTGTGAGTAGCATTTGAAAGAGAGCTTTGATCGTTCTGTGAATTGTTGGTACTGAATGTAGACCTAAAATAAGTACTTTACAAGAAACTTAATACATTTCTAAACGTTTCTGTATAAAAAAATAATTAGTAGGTCATAACATACACAGGCTTCTAAAAATAACAGTGCTTGCTCGTAAAAATCGTCCCAGCCCAGTTTGATTTGAAGAAATATAAAAGAATACTTACATATTAGTAGAAAATTGCTTGCAAATATGACGATATGCATGTATGACCAATGAAGATACCATTACCAAGTAAATTTCGACCTATGAAGTTTTATGCCATTTAAATAAACAATAAACTTCTTAATTTATTGAGACATTCAATGTGACAAATGACCGACTTTGAAATGAGTTTGTTGAACGCTAAAAAGTCGCAATCCTAGCGCCATCTATGAAAAATACATTATAATGTATCCGAGAAAAGGATGTCAATGGTTATAGGCAAATTTTTCAATTAATGAAGTAGGACAATTATATTTTAGAGAGCTACAACAATGTTTTCCGTCGTGGACACTATAGTGACCACGGTGAAGCAACGGTCAAATGACCTTGGGTGTTCTAGTGAACAGTGTAACGAGCGGTTAGGGAGTTGTAAATTTTCAACGAAATATCCGATTTGAAAAATTCTTTGCCGATTAGTTTTAATCGTATGGATAAACTGTTTAGATGTTGCAGCTCCCGACTTCGGAAATTTAAGGCCTAAGCATCCAAAGCAGCGATCAGACATATAAACCGAACTGTGAGCAGCGCTGGCGTTTTAAAAGTACTTGTACGTTTCATCTTACTACATGTTACTATTACATAAATATCTCTTCAGAGGAAACCTTAGCATTTCATATTATAGGTATCAGCATGTTCGGGAAGATTTATCAGTGTTTTGTTAGCCTATCCTGTCTGTTTTTTTTCCTACTGGTAATCGCTAAATAATCGGGACAACAATCGATGATTGTGATTAATCGGGAAAACACAAATAATCATCGGTTAATTGTATCATAATCAAATGCAGAAAGTCGCACTCCTCAGTTTATTAAATAGTCTAATCCTGGATCTTTTCGGGTGATTTTTCTCTTCCCAGGCGCTCCAGGCTGAAGGCCCATTTTGAATTGCTTATAGTGGATCTTCATGTGTTCCCGCAGGTAGGCTTTTACAACAAACGCCCGACCGCAATGCGAGCACACGAAATCTTTCGCGTCCGAGTGTATCTTGACGTGCTGGTACAGACTGCTACTCCAGGCGAAAGTCTTTGCGCAAATTCGGCAAGTGTACTTTTTGATTTTGGTGTGAATGGTCGAGTGCATCTTGAGGGCGGCCTTGTCGAAGAATTCCTTGTCGCAAATGTCGCAGTTGTGTTGCCGGACGCGCATGATGCGGTGCGTTCTTTTTATGTGTTCCGACATGCCGGTGTAGGAGAGGAAAGTTTTGTCGCATTGGTTGCAACCGTACGGGTTTGCGCCGCCGTGTACGTCGCGCGTGTGTTTACACACATCCACGTACGCCTTGAACCTCTCGGGGCAATGCTTGCACTTGTATCTCATCATGTCCTTAGCTTTGTGGTTGTACAGCTTCATCTTCGTTTCGAATACTTTATCGCAGTGGTCGCAGGGGTAAACGCCTACCGTGTGCTGCCTCTCTAAATGTTTCGAATAGCGGCTGCGCAGAGCGAAGCCCTTCCCGCATTTTTCGCACGTGTAGTTAATGAAGTGTTCGTTAATGTGCCCGGCCAGGTGGTAGTAGCTTTGGAAGAGCTTTGAACAGACGAGACACTGCAGCTTTTCGATGTCCATAGCGTTGCGCACTTGCGCTTCTTCGGCTCTCCCATTCAGTCGGCTCTTCCCTGCAAGGAGAAAGTAACCTCGTGTAGCAAAGCAGCACATTCTTTAACTTAGAGCCGCATTGCAGATGGGATGCGAATAGCCGGCTAGGCAACCGTGGCTGCGGGCAACAGATAACATTTTTAAAATCCGCTGTTGGCGATCTGGCACATTTGCTTGTTGTTTTTTCTGTCAAAACGAGAAGTCCATTAAAAAGCAGCGCTAGAAAACGATTTTACCCCATGATTTCTTCATATGAAGTATAAAATGTAAGAAGTTAGAATGGTCAAAATGCGCTAATCAAAAATACAGAACCTGGCTATAAAAAGACCTTGACTTTGCAAAATGTCATGTAGTAGTTCTAATTTTTTAATATGTCGCTAGCACCTATGTCAACAGTAAGAGACAAAGTTTCTGTGCAAGCTGTACAATGCTCAAAAAGCAATGATTTTCGGTTTCTGCTCTATATCTCC
>JAOPUG010000125.1:5555004-5565848 GCA_027564375.1 Micropterix facetella
TGTGCATCCGAGACTTTCAGGGAAATGATATTGTTTAGAGACCGAATCGACCTCCAGAATCCAATCTGAAGCTTTCTTGATTATTGAGAAAGGTTTTGTAGTGGAATGTTTTTTGCTTTTAAAGCCATCCCGCACAAACTATATTGGTGTTTTGGAGGGCACTGTAATACCCTTGTTGGCACGAGCCACTGCGAGGCTAATTACTTCGCGAATTACAGCAAGTACCTTGTCATGGCGGTAAGTATTTCGTCCTTGTTCGAAAGCCACCTTGCAGCCAGCCAAAATATATCTAGCTGTGCAAGGGGTATTGCTACAAAGACGACATAAACATCCTCTGAATAGCTCCAACGAACGAGGTTACTGGGGTCTGGAAGTGTATGCTGAAAGGCATTTAAATACAATTTCAGCATCTCTGGTGTCCAATCATACAGCATTATTTTCCAATGCATTAAAAGGGGAATGCAAAGTCCCCAACTGTTGTCCAGTCATTCTGGCATTGAAGGCCAACAGCATGAGCCATACTATTGCTGTCTTTATCTCCTCGCAGGATGGACATTTTTAGATCCACATCGTTCATGGTTTTACTGTCAAACCCCCCAGACCAATGCCATTCTGGCTGATTCCAGTAAGAAACTTTTTGTTACGAAACTGATTATGTAAATGTTAATGTATTTTTTTTAGCACTATGTACATAATCTCCTGTTTTCTATTATTTGCCTATTTCACACATCTGTCCACCTCCTGTGCGGACCCCTGATGTAATCAAGGTTCTAAGGTACTGCATTATTTATCCTTAAAATCTACCCCTTTAACCCTAAATAAAAATGTATTACTTTTTTTGTTCATTCCTACAAAAAGCGATGTCGAAATTCAGACTTTCAGAATTGATCTTTTATTTCGGCGTCATGCTTCCTCATGTGCCACTGTAGGGAGTATTTTTGTATAAAATCCTGCCCACAATGCGCACACTTAAAGTTCCTTATATCCAAGTGGATTTTGAGGTGCTGTTGAAGACTGGACATTCTGCAGAAGGCTTTTGAGCAGAAGCTGCATACAAAATTCTTAACGTTACTGTGGACGGAGGAGTGTTTGTTGAGCGAGGATTTGTCGAAGAATTCCTTCTCGCACAGATCGCAGTGGTACCGCCGCACCCGCGGCTTATGAAACGTTTGTACATGGGCGGACCTAGCGGAAGTTGTGAGAAATGGCCTGTGGCAGTGCGGGCACGGGTGTTGGCTCTCTTCGCCATGTGCATCGCGCATATGCTTGCGAATCTGGTAATACCATCTGAATCTCTCAGGGCAGTGTCTGCACTTGTTCTTCGTCATGTGCTTTGCTCTGTGGTTATCCAATTTGCTCTTTGTATTATATACTCTGTCGCATTCGCCGCAAGCAAACGTTCCTACGTTATGATCCGCCATATGTCTGCTGCGGCGTCTGCTGGTCGCAAATCCTTTACCGCACTTCTCGCAGGTGTAGTTGACGAAGTGTACGTTCAGATGAGTGGCCAGGGAGGGGTAATTTTTGAATATTTTCAAACAGACGAGGCACTGCAGTTTTTCGATGTCCATAGCAGTACTCAGTTGCAGTTTACGAGCCCTTTCAGTTACCCGAGTCCTCCCTGCAAGGAGAAAGGAATCTCCTGTATAGTACCATCATGCAGAGACCCGGTATAACTTATAGGTCATCCAGAGAAACATTTGCCTTTTTATTCAGATTTTTAGGTTCTAACTTTATTTACCAAATTGTCATCTGCACTGATGTGATCAATTTATGAAACCATGAGCTTTTAATATGAATAGGTATTATAATTAAGTTGAAGTGTGATGTGTGCTTGTTTTTCACGCTGTACATACAGTCCCTAGCCAAAATTATTTGCACCATGCGTTTTCAGTACTAACATGCATTCATGCTTCTTTGTGTTGATTAATCAAAATATAATGTTTTTACTCTTCAGATTTTTTTTATTTAAAAAAAATATATAAAATATTTTATAAAAAATAACCACTGTATTTACAAATGGGGACTGAAAGGGTTACTTATAAGATCAGCGTCATCTTCAAACACAGGCCGCATTAACAAGCTCGGTACCTCACACATTGGCTCAGATCACATGTATTGAATTTATCAAATAACAATGCACGATATTAGGAGTCGTATTATATAGCGGCTATATTCTTTCACAAGGCGATTTGATTTTCTGTCTCTTATGGGAGTTTTTGATGAGCAATAAGGGCCCATTGGAAGATGGCCCATATTGTAGAATTAACCTTTTGTAGGTTCTTGGTTCCTTACGGTTCCGTGTAGCTTAAGCTATGATAGCCGATTTGTCAACATGGTCGGCTCAGCTCGCAGGGCAGCTCCTATCCAGGAGCCTTCTCGAAGAGGAACCAACCTGGTGAACCCGCTGTGCAATGGATCCGGGGACGGAAACTCGGGCAGAACTGGACAGGTGGTGCACGGGATGGGAATAGCAGCTGTGCTGTCACTGACTAATACCCGGAGCGGTTTAGAAGCGTTTGCTTCTCGAGAAAGTGGGAGTTTGTAGGTGCCTTAAGCCGCTTACCCTTAGAAACTATTCGTGGGCCACCCGATCTCGGGTGAGATGCCAAGTAAAGGCCGCTTCGTATCCGCGATAGTTCCAGTTAGGAATTGCCGCTCGCTTGAGGTAGAGGACCGCGCCAGAGACTTCGAACCCACGACCTGATGGGTGGTTGGAGTAATCCGACGAAGTATGGGAGTCAGAGGGTGAGGCTGCCCGCAGGGTGACAATTCGCTGTGCCTCGCCGCAAGGTGTAGGACTCTGACGGGCAGTGGTGGAGCTTAGTACGTAGACTGTCTATGTCCATCAAATCTGTTTTGTCTCATTGTAATATAGCGATAAAGTTCGCTGATAGGATCCGGGGTGGCCGGGATCACTGGGAGCGGTTGACAATCAAGGTTGTGCGGTGGATCTGGGGACGGAATCTCGGACAGAACTGGGCAGCTGGCGCACTGGCCGGGAATACTGGCCGTGTTGTCACTGACTGATACCCGGAGGGGTTTAGAAGCGTATGCTTAAGAAAGCAGGGGTATGTTGGTACCTCGAGCTGTTTACCCTTAGAAACAATTTGTGGGCCACTCGATCTCGGGTGAGATGCTGAGCAAAGGACGACCCGTATCTGCGATAGTTTCAGTTAGGAATTACTGCTCGCTTAAGGTAGAGGACTGCGCAAGCGACCTTGAACCTGCGACCAGATGGGTGGTTGGAGAAATTTGGTAGCGAGGGCTCAAGGAGAGCTGACTGGGTGTGAACATTCCCAGTCCCTCGTGGTTTGGAGTTGGCTTCTTGCGGGCGCTATGGTGGAGCTTGTTAAGTGGATTTGTATATGTCCATCCATGTCAGGGTGGACGGGTTCGCCCGCAGCAGGTGACGATCAAAGGTGTAGAATTAACTGTTCCATGGGAATCAAATATCCTAAAAGGCCATGAGTATAAATTAAATAAATAACATGATATTGCAAATGTCATCATCCGAAACGGCTTCACTGTTCACCTTCACCCGGTGGAAGTTGGTGCTCGTGGCCTTCCAGCCAAATCTCTATTTCACCTATTTAAGGATCTTGGTCTCTCCAGAAATAATTAACTGCTTCCTGGAAAAAATATCTAAAATCGCGATTTCCGCATCTCAAATTGTATTGCTTCGAAGGGGGAGTGAATGGGTGGTTAGGTGCACGCTCACATGTGGCAAGACAGCTGTTCTAAACCTACCAAAGCCGGTTGTTAGGCCGGAGTCCACCGTATAGCCCCCAAAAGTGTAAGAATAGTATTATGATGGGCTCAACTCTGGTCGGTGAATTCCATGGCAGCTCCGATTGTACTTACATAATATGTGAACACATTTTTGAGCCAGTGTGCGAGGGACCGAGATTGTTGACACTGGTCTGTACAAGCAAGCCTTCTGAGGCGGTGGTACTGCCTGTCGCATAATTCACAACTGATCATGGTCACTTCTAAGCTACTATTGCCTATGGGACAATAAATGAGAAAGTGCATTGGTTATATGGGTGGGTACGGGTTCGGTTAATGGTGCACGTCTCACAATTCAAGCAAACCTTACAAAAGCCTTTGAACCTCTGCAGACAATGCTTGTAATGTAGTAGTTTGAAGTGTTTCTTTCTGTGATTATGCATATTCTTTAACTTTTCAAACAGTACAGTTACAGTTTGTACAGGATGGCTCTAAAGGAAAAAAAAACCTTCCACTGCATAACCTTTCTCAATAATCAAGAAAGCTTTAGAATGGGTTCTGGAGTTCGATTCGGTCTCAAAGCAGTATAAATTCCCTGAAGTTTCGGATGCACAGCCCTCCATCCAGATATAACTCTTTACTCAGCTGTTGGCCCTTATCGTATAAAACTCACTGTTCCACGGAAATTAAATAACCCAAAAGATCACGAGGACCACGAGTACTAATTAAATAAGACGTATACATTAAAAATAATTAAGAATATCTATACAATAAAAATACTAAAAAGGCGAATGCCTGTAAGATAACTGCCATTAGACATTAACGTGAGCCGTTACTGCAAGGGGCATAAAGAATATTTGAAATAAAAAAACGCAAGTAACCTCGCTCCAAAAAAAAAACAATAATCGTCACTATTAATTTGTTTATCTTTATGAAGTTATATAATTTTGCAAACTAGTCTACACGAAAAATTCGCAAAGGATTCATGTGCACAAAACATTTTAATGTAATAAAAACTCTGAAATAAACAAAATTCAAAAATAAAGTAAAACAATCAAATTTTCTCAACTTTTTCATAGAAAAGTATATCATATTTTATTCTATATTCGACAATAATAATAAAAGTATTATAAGTGCTTATTTTCTAGGTGCCTTAGTTCTTATCGTGGTTTGAAATAGGCACCAAAAATCTTTGAACGATACTGACGATAACGTGTCGTATGAAAGTAGACATTTGTAAGGAGAGTAATGAAATGTTGTTATTCAAAAATGGAAAGTGTCATACTTGTTAATTCTATACAAAATTTGAGCCATTTGAAGTGTATTATTTCATCAAATGTGGCAATCAAAAAAAAAAGTGAAAATTTTCAATCAATAAATGTCATCAATATTAATAAAAAAACACTTTGTAATTTGAATATAATGTTATAAATTTATACAATAAAGTAATTGTTCACATTTGTATGAAGACATAAAGATCACAATAAAAGGGATGACCCAAAAAAACCAGACTTTTGCTCTATAAATATAAATGATGGACAAAATTCTTTCAGTCACCTTCAAAGTACTCGCTATTGGAATTGATTCACTTGTCCAGTCTTCTTTCTCACTGTTTAAAAAGCGGAATACCGACCAATTTTTTTGTATTGAAATATCCTGATTGTTTTTTACGGGATCACAGACATTTGCAGGACTGGATAAACACATTGTCCTATGGCAATTTGCATAACTGAAACGCTTTGCAGCTTGGTTGATCTTATTTGCCACCGCAATCGCTCACTTTTGACTGGTGAAATCGTTCTAAAATGCATGGTAATTAAAATGGAACAGCAATTACATTAAGATGAAAATTGGCAATTTTCCTTCGCTATTAAATATTTAGATGCATGAAGAACGAACATGTCAGGAAGAGAAACTAAACATTTCCCTAAAAATCCACTTCATCACCTACCAATGTACTGAGCAAAAATTAAACTCTAGTTATACAGTAAACTAAAGAAAGAAATGTTGCTCCAAGAAAAAACCCAACTGACATAATATCACAACCTTTTATCGGTGACTATGTAGAGGATTGAAGGGGAGAGAATTTTCATCTGCGAATAACGAAACAAACGGAGGACTAAGATAAATATTAGTTATCAATATTAAATTGTCATGTTTAATTTTTAAATAAAATAGTAACAACGGTTTTAAGTGATATGTGTGTAAGTAAAAATGAGCAAATTAGTTATATTATAAGAGTAGTTTAATAAAAGTTATTCTCAAAGTAAGTTTTATTCCCAACTAGGAAAATCTTGAAAGTAGTCATCGATTCGAACTAATTTTGAAAATTTCAGGATAGGAAAAATGCATCAGGATTCCTCTCATTAGTTATACGGAATATAACATTCAAGAAACTTGTCTCACTCACTGTTGTTCGTATACAACAGTTTCACTATTAAGGTTTCCTGATTGAAGTGTGTTACAGAAACAACAATGGGCTATCACAAACAGCGTAACGCTTCCAGTCAATTGCCTATTCACATTTCCCTCGCCCGTAAAATATTGATTCGATCAATCAACTGTGAACTTATAGCCGCGGCAGCAATATCTTCTTTTCAACTACATAGTGACTAGATTTACTAAAAAGAACTGTCAGTTCTATCGATTCAGAAAACTCTCAACGAAAACCATTGATGTATAAATATATAGACCTGGCACCGGTTATCGGCAGGTATGCCGCGAAAAAGGCCATTTGGCTTCTTTGTGAAAGACGGCTAGGCAGTCGCACGATTAATATCTCCGCTTTGTCGTTTCCTCACTATTCAATGACTTCGGATGTATCGACAAATTGCAAGAATAATTCTAGCGTGCTGCCGAAAGTTTTAAAATTACATTTCACAAGTTTCACAATTACATTTCACAAGTTTACATTTCACATTATTACATATTTTTATGCAACGATTTAGTTAAGACGCTACGCTGCGATGATAAACAAGAGATATGATCACTCGTATATGATATTTTCTCTATTGATTTATAATCGAACTCTCAGTAGCGTTGTCTCACTTCGTGATAAAAATAACATTGGTTTTTTTGTCTACAATTTGCATTGAATGCTAGGTCTTATTTATGTATATGTGAGTGACGAAAATAGAAAACAGTAAAACTGGCTGCCTCTTGACATTCCTTCAACCTGATAAAATGTGCATAGCTGAACTTATCTAGATGTAGAAAGTATATGATTGAAATGAGTCCAATAGCATTATGAGATTTATAGGCTCCCCTAAAATTATTTATTCAATGAGGTAAAGAAATAGTATCAATAGATTCAAGTTATTCCATCATTTGACAAGAGAATTTTCTATATACACTAGTGTTATACAAAAGACATTGCAATATAAAAAAATCCGTAGAAGATAAGAGAAGCTGTTGAAAAGACAGTACATAATAGGTTTTTAAGACATTAGATATAAGCCTCTGTTTACTGATGGAAACTCATATTTCGTTCCTAAATATTCTTGGAGTAAATCAAAGTATATTTCTATGGCTTCGGTTGTTTGTTTCTTGCGGCTCTTTTTCCGGCAATCTGGCCTTGGTTATTCAGATCTGTGACTTATCCGCTCAGGATGTCGTAAATCAGAGTCATCTTCATTCCCAGTTGATTCATTTCAAAGTTTGCATTTCGAGAGATATATCAAAGAGAGAAATATGACCTTCGAATCAGCACAAAAAGCTTTATCTAACATCAAAAAAAAAAAGACAATAATTCAATCAAAACACAAATAAATATACGGGGTTATGCAGAAAGTTTTGAGAAAAAATATCTTAGGATATTAAAAAAGTAATTTCTATTTTTGAAAATGGAACTCTTTGGCTGTAGAATACATTTTATTTTTTACGTATGTCATTGTTTTTTCTTTGTGGTGCCATCTTGAAAATTGTTTGTTTACCTAACGATGGATTTGACGATTTTTTTCTTCGATGTATGATGTTTTACGATTTTCGCTATGCTTTCATCAACAAGAAAGTTGCCAAATATTTCAACTAGCATTTGGTGATGAAGCTCTGTGTACTTCGGTTTAATGAATTCAAACATGGACGTATTCATCTCCAAGACGATTCTCGCAAAGGTCAACCGGCAACAGCGGTAACAGAAACTAACATTGACGCTGTACAACAACTTATTCAATTGGATAAAAAACTAAATGTCAGTAAATGTGTATAACATTGAAGATTGGTATGTACCAAGCGCAAAATATTTTGCACGTACACCTGAAAGTTCGGGAGATTTATTCAAAATGGATACTGCATGCGTTAACGAAAGTTCAAACAAAACATTGCGTATAGTGGTATGATAAAAATTGTTTCCAAAAATTAAGGATAAACTTTACAAGGTTCATGGCCCGTATACCTCGACAGTGATAGCATTCCGAAAAGCCACTGATGAGACCTCTAAAGAAGACTGGGCCAACTGCTTTTCCCAATGGTTTCAATTACTCGCTTCTCAATTTATTTTTGCAAATATAATGTATATGTGCGAATACATAACGTAGTTCACAAAAATAAGTGAACGCGACGAATAAAATTGAGCTTTCATTTTGCAACTTACGAGGGTCCTCTTTTATGGGGCAGTGTATTCACTTTTATAATAAAATTCCTGAAGAAGCTTTAAACTTTCCAGAGAAACAGGTGAAGTCTCCTATTAAAAACACACTGTGTAAAAAAGCATGTTATAGAATATATGATAACTTAACTAATAAATATGCTTGGTGCTCAAAATAGATATTTTTCTGAACTGTCTCTTCAAGTACTATAAGTACTACCATAATCCAAAGGATATAATATTTAATATATATTGACTACTTTAATTCAAAACGATTTTCCTATATTGAAATTTCAGATATTTTATTTTTATTTTTATGTAAACGATTTATTGTTGGCTTACTTGGTTTTTAACCTGTCTATTTTCTTTCCGTTTCAGGTTTTCAATTCACGAGAACATCGGGGGAAACCTAAATGGCAAGGACAGAACACTTTCAAATAGTTTTTAATTATGTATAATCAATATTTTATTTGACAAAAATAGAACCAAAAACAAAAAAAGAGGTCACTGGTTTTCTTCGGCAGTTCATGCCACTGGAGGTTCAGTATGTGTATGTAACGTATTTACACTGAATAAAAAGAATAACCTCCTGTATGAAAAAAATACAACAGAATAGTTAAAAAAAAAAAACAAACAAAATTCTTATTTAGTTTGATGTTTAGAATCACCTCAAGGAATGCGGCATTCGTTTACCCATTTACCCTGTATACACATTCACAGACAGCCAAGCGTCTCTGAAAACCGTAAAGGCGAAAAGAGTCACATTCAAACAGGTACGAGATATCCTCAGAATCCTAATTAAACTGTCTTTCACAAACAAAGTAACCCTCGCATGGGTACCGGGACAAAGCAATACACGAGGAAATGAGGAATCAGATGCCCTAGGCCCGACGAGCGTCTTTGAAATTCTTCAAACCGATAGGCATATCAGGCTCTCCTAAAATTTAAAGGTATATCAGACCTAAAACTTTAATGATTCAGTAGCAGCTTGGTCCAGATGGCCGCTTATGTCAACTCGACCGGCCTAACTTACGGAGAGACTAGCCTGGTGAATCAGGTAACACCTCAGCGGAACCGGGCGGCTGACGCACTGGTCGGTTTACCGGCTATCGCACTGGTCGGTTAATTGGCAGATACCCGGATGGATCTGGGAATGTATGTTCACTAAGACACGGGGGTAGATGATGACCTACTTTCATCTATATTTAGAAGCGATACGTTGGACACCCGATCTCGGGTGATATATGCCGAGTAAAGGACGTCACGGATCTGCGATATTTCCGCTTGAAGAAATGCCGCATACAATATATCAAGTAAAAGCCGCACAAGCGACTTAGAACCCGTGAGCAGACGAGAGGATGGAGAAATTCATCCAAATCTGGTAGTCAGAGGGCGAGAATGCTCGCTGGGTGCTTTTGCTCAGCGCCTTGCCGTAAGGGTTGCTCTCTGACGGGTAGTGACGGAACAGGAGAAGTGGATTGTCCGCAGTCTCTAGTGTTCATCTCGGGACAAAGATAAAGTTCATTGAAACATCCCGGGGTGGTGGGTTCTACAGGAAAATAATTAACTCTGCAATAATAAAATAACAAAAACCGCGATTTCCACATTTCAAATACTATGGCTTCGAAGGCAGAGTGAATGGGTGGTACGGTGTACGCTCACATGTGGCAAGACAGCTGTCCTTAACCTACCACAGCCGGTCGTTAGTCCAGAATCCACCGCTTACCCCCCAAAAGTGTAACAATAGTATTATGATGGACCCGACTCTAGTTGATGAATTCCATGGCAGCTCTGTTTGTACTTATTATATTTGACACTCTCCAACTGTCTCCTAAAACTGTGTAACAAAAAGTGGCTGGAAAGAGAACAGGAAATCTAATAAAGTGATGCGCCTGGAATGAGACAATCTAAAGCCCTAATAAAGGCGCCTTTTGTAAATATATCTGAAGTGTTGCTCAAACTGGACAAAACCCAAAAAAAGAACAATGTTAGGACAGGACACATTGCCCACAATAAGTACCCCATCACCATCGGAAAGAGGACTGTTTCTCTTTGCAGAAAATGCAACTAGGTACTCTAAATATTTTGTGAGAGTGTCACCCTTTAGCCAACTTAAGGCTATAACTATTAGGAGACCCTTATCTGAATCTACCAGGCGCATATCGAAGACCCTCGAGACTATTGTGAGCGTCCCACAGCATGGCCACAGGGATAGCACAGCCATCAAGCGGTGGTTAGCCATCAGTCGCCGCCCACGGGAACCAAACAAGAACATACACATTTAAACACATATGCTACTAAAGAATGCATTAAAAGAATCGATATGCCAAGACCAAGAATTTGGTGTGGTGTGAATCTGTAGTAATGAGACATACATAAGTAAAGAAAATGAAAATTATTTATTGCACATTTTACAAAACAATTTGCGTGTACAAATGGCGTGTAATAATATCCATAATATCTTCCAGTTAACCATTTCAGGTAGTTTTATTGAATTTGTGAGCATGGCAACAATTTACATAGCACATAA
>JAOPUG010000125.1:5593388-5605715 GCA_027564375.1 Micropterix facetella
CCTACGATCATGTACTTGGTCTTCTTGATATTAATATTCAAGCCGTTGTGTGCACTGATCGATTGGACACGATTAAGGAGCCGTTGCAGATCTTCCATCGAGCTGGCAACAAGGATCTTATCTTTAATGCAAATGATATATCTAATCTATTGTCTCTGCTAAGACTTGGCATCATTTTAGTGCATTTAAAATAACCGATATTTCCACGGCGTCAAATGATTTTTGGTAATCCACGAAGACAATAAAAGGATCATTAAAGTACTCGGTGTTTTTTCTCCATTGTGCTTTGCAGTATGGATATGATCGATTTTTGCAAAAGTTTCGTCTAAATCCCTGGAAATAAAAATAGGCCCAAGTTAGTAGGTGCGAAATAATTATTTAATTTTTATTTCATAACCTAATTTAGTTGTTACATTTTTAATATTTAATTATAATAATACGATCAGTTTATATTTTATTGTAACGGCCTACAAATCTTAAGAGCGTTTAATCTATAATCACGCATAATCGGCATTTTTTTAAGATTGTGGAGTGACATTTCTTAGTGACATCATTGATTAAATAATATAATCAAAGGTATTACTTAAGGTATAATACGTGGGCGCCAATGCGACATCATATTTTAATGATACGTAAATCTTGACTTTTGAAAAATTCGAACTTAAATTTTATAAACTATTGCATTTTCTATAATTTGGTGAAATAATCATCGAAATCGCTTTAGGCGTTTAGAGGCAGTAAGAAAATTCTTGCATAAAGTAAGAGGAGAGATAAGATTTTTTTCTGTCAAAATTAACAGCAATAATAAACAAATAAAATTTAAAATTTATTTTTCATCATATTACATATATCACATATATTTTTTTTAAATTTTATTTTTTTTAAATGGATATTTAGGTGAAGTAAGCCTTCAAAGAGAGGTCTATTTTGCAGGTTGGGTATCCTTTCACCTTAATCCATAAGGTGCTATTTTGCAGTATCCTTTTACCTTAAGCATCCGACCAGAACACAGAGAACATTGCATATGTCAATGTGATAGAAGAGTCAACTCACCTAGAAGTACATAGAAAGCAAAATGGAAATGCAAAAGCAGCCCTGCCTACTAAAATATTTCCAAGAATTTTATCAAAATGGTTTTTTCAAAATGGTTGTGGTATCCTCACCGGGTATTCTCATTTGCCCTCTGAAGCAATTGATCCAATAAATAATGTCCTGCGCGAAGCACCAGTTCAAGAAGTCCCAGAAAAATGAATTCATCCGTACTTAAATAAACCATCTCCTTCAGCAGCTTCAACAAATAATGTTCAGAGTGAAAATTATCCACTCAGTCAGTCATCTGTGCCACCTAATAATATTGGCTCTTCATCACAATGGCTCTTCATCACAAAGTATAATTATTCCAAACACATTATTTTTATGACGAGTGTCATATTTATGTAAATGTGAGTGCTTTTCACATCTTTCCAATTTGCCTTTGCATACATTATCCAATGATATATACATTCATCTTTTAGGGTCATTATATTATTAGCGCCGAAAATTGGGCCACTGTGACGATTCCTTTCTAGGACAAATGTTGTTCGGATTGCAAGCTTTTTTACAAATGTGCTTTCTCGTCAGTCCTTTGGATTTATTAGATCTAATGAGATCAGTACATACTATTTTTGTTGGTCAATCACTCAGTCAGTCGGTCGATTAGGCTACTTACAACCTTATTACAAACGAATTGCACTTATATACTTAAACGAATACCTCCACAAAAACGTCACTAAAAGAAGAAGAAAAAAGTATCTGTTACTATAACCGCGCATGGCTCTAACGGGACGACCGCTATTTTCTTCGCTGTCAAGATTTTGAGGTTATGTTTTGTTATACGTTTGGCGGCGCCTGTTTTCCGGCATCGATTTTCAGCATAAACAATTACAACAATAACGTTTTATAAAGATAAATAGGTGTAATAATGGCGGGAGTCTTATTCGAGGATATATTCAATGTGAAAGACATGGATCCGGAGGGGAAAAAGTTCGATCGAGTGAGTCGTCTGCACTGCGAGTCGGAGTCCTTCAAAATGGATCTCATTCTGGACGTCAACTCTTGGCTGTATCCCATGGAGCTCGGGGACAAGTTCAGGCTCGTGCTGGCGACCACTCTAAGAGAGGACGGTTACCCGGACGGTACGGATTGGAACCCGCTCGAGACGGAACGCACCCGCGCGGACAGCTTCGAGTACGTCATGGCGGGAAAGATATACAGGTTCGTCTCCATATTCTATAAAATCTACACAATTTTTCCTATGGAATGGTTTAAAAATCGTTGAATTCCGAGCCCGTAGTTCCGGAGATACGGCCTCAGAAGGATTTTGAGATACTTCTAGAATCCCAGTATTTTCGCTCGCTGGAACTATTGAGAGGATATATAGAGTTTCTTATTTGATCAAAGCCAGGATTAACATAAACAATATTAAATGTTCCACATTACTAAGTTTAAAACCGCAATAATAATACATCTATATAAAAAAAGGTGCCAAAACAAATATAGGAAACTACAGGCCGATTGCTTTTCTTCCAGTCCTATCAGAATAAAAATAAAAAATCCATAATTTGGATAAAAAATCACAATGATATGATAGTCAATAATAGAAAGAATAAATAGTCAAGAAGTCAAGAGCTTTTAATTAAAATACACCACACCTTCTTAAAGCAAACCTTTCCAAGGCCCCTAATGCATAATGGTAGTTTATTGTAAAATAGGTTACATACAGTGCTCGAAACGCACCGGAACATCATTCTGGTTTGTAAAATCACCGTTCCGATTCATTTTAAGACACTTCGACACATCTTCACCTTGGCCATACCCCAAAGTCTAAAGACCAAAGTGTTCAATCCATAGACTTCGCGCCGCTCGACCATTGCCAGAAATGACACATGGTACCGAAACCAGGTCCCTAACGGCAGGGCTAATCCACCGGTTCAAGGTCGCTCAGCGGGCTATGGAGAGGGCTATGCTTGGCATCACTCCGTTGAATCAGTGCAGAAATGAAGTCATTCAACAGAGGACAAACACAGAGTAGCCGACATAGCTCACAGGATAAGCAAGCTGAAGTGGCAGTGGGCTGGCCATATTTGCCGAAGAACCGACAACCGCTGGGGTAAACGAGTTCTCGAATGGAAACCGCGTACTGGCAGACGTATAGTTCCAGTTCGTGAATAAGTCTAATTCGACCACTGGTTAGATTGACAAAGAAAGCTATTTGGAAGTTACTCGGTTGCACTTTGAAGTGACGCAAGCCCTATTTGTTTCGCATATTATGTGAATGAATATCTCAGTTAGTTGTAGTTATAGTAGTAGTTCCGAGTTTAGTAGTTAGACTAATTTGGTGCAGTATTTGTGATACTGCTTGCAAGATGTACTGCTGAAGTACTGCTTGCAAGATGTTAGCGGAAATATTGTGAACAAATATCTAACTGCTCGATTTTGTAAGCGAAATATCTTTATTACATTTGCTGCCATTCCACAGAAAGCGAGGCCATTACTTAATATGGAATGGAAATAAGCAAACAGATTTGGCAGCTTCAAAGCTGTAGGATGACGGATTTTCTCAGCGAAACCCTTCGTGGACTGTCACCGTAACCCACATGTGTAAAGACTGTGGATCTTCGCGTTTCGCAGTCGCCTCGTGGAGAAATGAAACGTTACAGTCGTGGTGATTTCCTTTTAATGTTTTACAATGGTTTTATGGAGAGGCCGCCCGCGAGCGCTCTGCGCGTCTCGTTGCAGTGACTATGGCGTGCACTCTGTCTTCACGAACGTTGGCGTTCGGCCCGACTACTCGGATCGAAACGAATCCCAGCCGAATATTGCTAACATTCGGTTGCCGACCTCGAATCTTAAATTGACACTTACACTCTAAACAATCTCAAAGCTTAAGCCTAATATAACATAAACACTTATTGACGCTTAATTACGATGCAATATAAAAAATCTTATGTCTAAACAAGCCGCGAACAATGCAGGTACGCCAATCACACTCGCCGCCAAGCTCATTTTGCCAGTGGGTAGACGACCCCTATAATATTCCATCACAGACGATTTCAAAAGAGTGTTGTTGTGCGGGCACATGCGTCCCATTGTTTACACCCACCCTCGCGGCGACAAACTTTCACATTCCAGCAAGGCTTATTGCCGGCCTTCATAGAAATGTCGCTATAAAAGCCGCATAACAATTTGACTTTTTTATTGCAAATGTGGCACTGCTTCATTTTTTGTATAATTCTTCTAGATCAGCAGTTCTCAAACTGGGAGTCTGCGGTTTAGGGGACCGCGAAGCTGTTTCGGTAAGATCGCGAAAAACATTCTGAATTTTTGTTCTGTGAAACTCTCAGTACCGGACAACTCCAAAAGAAATATTTGATAAAGTGGACAGATTCTTTGAGAAGCGTGGTATCAAATGGGAACATGTCATTGGCGTGTATACTGATGGCGCTCCAGTAATGCTTGATTGCCCGTTCTGGGTTTCCAACTTTGGTTAAGCAATAATCCCCAAATATTTTTGGTACACATTGCACTATTCATCGCGAATCCTTTATGGTAAAAACCATGCCTGACAAGTTTAAAAAAAATCTCAATCATGTTATTACAGCAGTAAACTTTATTAAAACTCATAAAAACTCAGGTGTCACATGTTCCTTTTTACCCAATAGTAGTATTACTTAGGTCGGGCCATATAGTTTGATGCATACTGTGCGTTTGTGCGTTTGTTTGTTTATCCGTATGTCCGAAACTTCCGGTGGTCTGATCTTAACCAAATTTAATATGCAGCCTCCATCGGTGACCTTAAGCACCACCAGGTGGTAGCAAATTCGATCCGAGTACCGCAGGTGCTGCTGCAGGTGTATCCTGGTTTACCTTGCCTGGAGGAGGATTTGATCTAAAGGTAGAGCTAACGTAGCATATATGGATATTTTTGGAATCATGGTGACAATTCTAGAGGTGCAGCTATTCACTTTAGTTTTATAATACATGGGGGTATCATTGCCGGTTGGTTATGCCCACATACATCATCTACATGCTAAATCAGTTGAAAATATGATGTTTTCCAAATAAAATTCTTCAGTATTTTAAATTTGACTATTAAATAATGTAGAAAATGTGTTATAGACACTTGTCATAGACGTAGAGTATTGTCCAAATAATCCTAATCGTAATTGTCGATTATCACTTCAATAATTGTAATCGTTATCACTAAGTGGTAATTGTTTTATCACTAGTCCTCACCTACGTAATTGCCATATTTTTTTTGACCGGCCATTTTGAACTTGGATAGCTCCGGTTCGCGTTGGACTTATAAATTCAGATGAATTTTAATTTAATAATAGGAAAAGTAGCGACATACATTGGCAACTTAGGCCCTTCCCATTATTGGTAATCTGTGACTTATCTAAAGTGACCTATTCCAATAAGTTTCTCTCATCACCACTATTCCAAAAATACCCATATATGCTATGCTTGCTCTACCTATTTGTCAGATCCTCCTCCGGGCCAAGTAAACCAGGATGCAACTGCAGCAGTACCTGCACGACTCGGATCGAATTTACCACTGCCAATTTGGTGGTGCTTAAGGTTACCCAGGGAGGCTGCATACCAAATTCGGTTAAGATCGGACCACGGAAAGTGCTTGGACGGATATACGGACAAACAAAAGCGCATCAGACATATATGACCTCTCCTACGTAATACTACGAACGGGCCAAAAAGCAATATTATTCCTTTTTCAAAACCATTTATTCATTTGTCAATCTTCTATTAGAAGATTAGGTTAAATTTGAAATATTTATTTAACACTCTTGACGGTCGTCAACAAGCCTTTCTGCAGAGGTGACAAGCTCCCGACTTCAGTGTGATATGAACTCGCGGAACGAAACCACACAAGAAATGGCTCCCACACTTTCTAAATTTCAAAAAGGTGGTGTTTTTTTAGCACTTTTGTGTGCTATAGATGAAAAAAAAGTAAGAAAAGAAAATGGATGAAGCGCTGGCTAAAAGAACGGCTAATTCTGAGTCATTCAAATTTAATTGAATTAGGACACATTTTATGAGTTATTGGAAATGGTGAGACCATTGATAGAAAAAAAAGAGCAGAATGCTTACGCACTCGCCGGCTGCTGCAGCGCTACTGTCTTCTTGTTGGTTGACAAGCGGCTACATGGTTGACAATGGCGATTGCCGACCGCTGTCGGCAACGCATGCCCGTTGATGAAGGTCATTGAGAGTCACGTCGGGCAACAACTGTCTACACGGCAGAAATGGGCAAGGTCACCTCGTCAGAAAGGCTTGTTGACGACCGTCTGGCACATGGTTTAGTCTTAGGGCTAGATTGTATTTCAATGACATATCCAATGTGGCATTTCATGTATTGAGGAAAAATATTTTAAAATGTCTATTTTTATATCTTTATATGTATACTTGTGTGATTATAGAAAAGTTGAAAATTCACATTTTTTTGAATGAGTTCCGTAATGGCAGCGACACAACAGTGATAGCAGGCAATATCAATAATGTATACGTCATGGATGAACGCTCCGTGCTTTATTGGTTTTTATGCTTCCGTTCTGGTAAATTCGACCTTGAGAATGAGCCCCGTGGATGACCAGGGAGTAAGGTTGATGATGATGATGAATTAAGGGCGATAGTGGAAGTGGATCCGTTGCAAACTACGGATGATACAGCCGCAGCTTTCAACATAACTGATAAAAAAATATTGAGTAATTTAAGTAAAATCAGCCAAAGATCGCCAGCTGCAAAACCACATCAATTCTTGCATTGGTTTACCGAACCAAAACCAAAATGAAGGTATTCTGAATTGGATCATTTCAGATCATAGCAGTGAAATACAGGAGATGCAGCTGGATAATGTCCAAAATGGAATATCAGTCAGAAGAAGCTGATGGTGATGGTCGTGTGTCAGCACAACTGTATCCATCGCAACTTCTTGCGGTCTGGCACAATAGTTACCGAAAATGTGTACTGTCAAGCACTGCAAACGATGACGGAAAGCTCGTAATTAAACAAGCGAGCATGGTTATTCACTCTGCCACTGCTACCGCAAGACAATGCACTACTATACACTTCACAGCAAACAGTCGCAAAATTACAGGAATAGAGACCTGAGACAACTATCACCCGCTATACTCGCCAGACTTTTCTGCAACAGATTAAATACTTGGTGTTGTTAAGCACCGAACAACCAGAGATTACGTGATGGATTTTATCATATCTATCTCTATTGCATAACTGCATTTCTTGTGTTATTTTGCATATTATGTTCATTTGTTGCTGATGGACAGTGCGGATTTATAGGGGCATGCAGCCGACAAGCAGAAAGCTTTCATTATGAAAAGCGTGCCGTACGCACAATAGCGCGTGTGCCGCATGATACGACTGCAAGGCCTCTGTTTAGAGATATGTGCATAATGATGCTGCCGCATCTATATAATGGAAGTAGTGCTGTACGTTCGCAGAAATCTCGCCGAATTTGCAGTAAATGGTGTAAATCACCACTATCCAAGAAGATCCCGAAGCAGGCTACGTTCGGTGACTCGTGCATTATCCGAGTCGCAGAGGCTAGCATATGTCATGGTTTACAACACGCTCAGCGATCAAATACGACAATCGCAATCAATTGACGTGTTTAAAAGCCGCCTTAAAAAGTATCTTACAGATAAGGCGTTTTACTCACTGGAGGAATATTACTCGTGCGATTACTAAAATCAATAGTGTTAATTGCTCTTCCTTGTAATGTGTTTTATTATCACTTTGTATTTTTCTTGCATTTCTCTTTTTTAATATCTATTTCACGATTTCGTCTAAAATTTTCATACGTTTTCATGTTATATTTACGATAACATTATGACTTGTATACTTGAAATTTTATTTAAATACCTTTCAGTATACACTTCCAGACCTCAGTGACCTCGTTCGTTGGAGCTATTCAGAGGATAGTTCATGCCCCTTTGCACAGCTAGACATATTTTGACTGGCTGCAAGTTGTCTTTAGAAAAAGGACGATATACTTACCGCCATGACAAAGTCCTTGCTGTTATGCGAAGTAATTAGCCTCTCAGTGGCTCGTGCCAACAAGAGTCTTACAGTACCCTCCAAACCACCAATACAGTTTGTGTGGGATGACTCTAAAGGTAAGAAACATTCCACTAGAAAAACCTTTTGCAATAATCGAAAAAGCTACGGGTTGGATTCTGGAGGTCGATTCGGTCTCCAAACAATATCATTTTCCTGAAAGTCTCGGATGCACAGCCCTCCGTCCAGATATAACTCCCTATCTCGGAAGATGTCCCCTATCTCCGAAGATAGAATTAACCGTTCTATGGAAATCAAATATCCCAAAAGACCACGAGTACAAATTAAATAAATACCATGAACTCACAAATGCCGTCACTAAGAACGGCTTCACTGTTCACCTATACATAGTGGAAATTGGCGCTCGTGGCTTCCAATCCAAATCTCTATTTCACCTATTTAAGGATCTTGGTCTCTCCAGGAAAATAATGAACTCCTTCCTAGAAAAAATATCTAAAACCGCAATTTCCACATCTCAAATTCTATGGCTCTGAAGGGGGAATGAATGGGTGGTAAGGTGGACACTCACATGTGGCAAGACAGCTGTGCTAAACTTACCACAGCCGGTCGTTAGTCCGGAGTCCACCGCTCGCCCCCCAGAAGTGTAAAAATAGTATTATGATGCACCCGACCTTGGTCGGTGAATTCCATGGCAGCTCCGTTTGTACTTACTATATGTTATTGTAACAGAAGACGAAAGCTGGGGGTACTGAAAGAAAGAGCCAATCGGTCGAATGCGTCTTTCCTATGGAGTATTGGCCGACGAAAGTCAAGAAAGGCCAAAGCCGTGGTAAAATGATGGTTGCGTCTATTTCTAGCAAGATGAGACATTACTCGACAATTTCACTTGAAAACCAAATAACAGTCACAGCAGATTGGGACGTTGTCATTTGCTTGCCCAAGTGTTTTAGAAAAAGTTCGTGAAAAGCATCCTCGCAACAGAGTAGTTTTCGATCACCATAATGCATACGCCCACTCCGCTAAGATGACAATGGCATTTTTGAAGACCTCAAACGAGGAACTGAGGATGCACCCCCCATACAGTCCAGACCATGCACCCTGCAATTTCTTTTTGTTTCCAAAAATTAAGGATAAACTTCGAGGTATACGGTTCAGGACCCCAGGAGCGGCGGTGATAACGTTCTGAAAAATGATTGAAAAGAAATCTAAAGAAGACTGGGCCAATTGCTTTTCACAATGGTGTCAAAGAATGAAACAGTGTATAAATTGTCAGGGAGAATTCTTTGAAAAACAATAAATACAACATAAATATTATAAGTGTTTTACTTTGTCAGAATCCAGAAACTTTCAGTATGACCTAAGTATCAGTCTTCACCAGACGAATTCAGTAAGCTGTAACTCAGCCCACTATGCGTAAACTTCACGACCGCAACATATCTAATAATTTTATCATGATATCCTCGGAGAGATGAGGGGACGACAGTTAGTAAGGAAATCCAGATACTGCAAATTCATAAAGAAAATTTAAACAATATAAACTTGAACTCACCAATTCTTCTCCCATGGTTTTGTTGAGCAAAGCTGGTTCGATAGCCATAAGTATCAAATCAAAACTAATGTCTAGGTTTCTCATCTCTTTTTCACAAATCGAATTCATTGTAGCCTTTTCCTTTTCAACTGTGGTAAAAAAGAAATAATTTAATTAGTCATCAATAAGTGTAGGTTTTCAGCGTGTAGAATGGCAGATTTTTTTCTAGGGGGCAAACCACATGTCCGGATATTGAGGGCTTGTCAACTGCTATGGGCGAACCCGTCCATCCCGGAGCGTTTTAACGATATCGATCGTTCTATCACCCCGAGGCGAAACACAGAGACTTTGGACGTAGACAAATCTACATACCAATCCCACGGAAGAAACAATGACAACAGTCGTTATAACTCCGTGAGGTACCGGGTTCGCCCATAGCAATTGACACACCTCCATTCGCTCTTTCAGTAGACAGAGAATCGGTCATTCGGGATTATTTTCAATCAATTCTGATCCTGGGCTGGGCAGACAGACGCAGGGTTGTCTGAATATTTCTCAATGATATATAAAAGGTTTATTGATTAGTGAAACTACATTATAAAGAGGAACGCGGAGTGCTTTTAAGGAGAAAGCAGATCTAATTGAATGAAATAATGATTTCTGCAGATGGAATCGGAAACACAGCAATTCCTGGCGGAAAGAGCAGAGCGAATTCGGCTGCTGCACGAGAGGCACGAGAGGGAGTTGGAACAGTTCGACAACGAGAGCGCCAGACTGGGATTTAGGTGAGATATTCTCATATCATCAGATTTTGTCCTTTTCTGATTGGTAATGTAGCACGGAAGCGGAATAAACCAGCCAGTTTCTCTTGCTGCCTTTTTCTTAAATGGTTAAAATCCCGCTCAGATCAGTTTCGATACCCACTTAGTGGGTGCCACTCAAAAAAATGGCAGCGTCGGCGCCCTATTAAAATTTGAATGGCAGTGGAGTGATAAACAGTAAAAAAAATATTTATTTAATTTGGTAAAAATTATTGTATTTGGCAAATAATCATTCATTTCACACAAACATGGTTAAATCTTGATTTTTTTAGATGAAACCACTGCGCAGCCACCGAGAAAACTCTCGCTGGCATACTAGTAGCAGGAAGGCATAGTATTGCCCTAGCTACAGCAGAAAGCCATGCTTTTTTCTATTTTTTTTTTATAATATTCAAGTAGATTTCTATCTTGGAGCTCAACTAGATCTACTGTGTCCAACTGAGTATTTTCAGAACTGTCGATCTACTGAGCCTGGTCTTGTAAACCCCGACAGTGGCTATCGAAACTATGCTTCGATACAATTTGAATAACGAGGAAGCCTTAAGTCTTTCTCCTTGTTTGTAGCAGTAGTGGACATTATGTGTGGATCATTTTCTGTATTTTCCACTAAATCACATGGACAGACAGCTGCCAGAAAATATACATAGGTCATATTTTTAGACTCTAAATACGCCTTCAACCTTCAACATAAACACACGAAACAACAGTCTAAAAGTGCTCACCGATGTTTTTCTAATATGTTGCCTGAAGGCAACATGATTAATGTTTCATAAGCCGAAAAAAAATTCATAATGTCTTTAGTTTCGGAACAAAAAACAAATGGCACATCCATTATGCGAGTCTTTTGAAATGATAACATTCTATTACCTCTCAAAACATTTGTAGAAATATTATTAAATGCATGGAAAGGTTCCATTCGGTTTGCATAATTTTCAGCTATTTTTTATGAATATGTAATTTTTATAAATATATTATTAATTGGGTTGCAATCGCGACAATATACCAGACTTTCAAGGGTCTAGTAGTATGCTATGATGGCAAATCGGTGTCGCTGTCTTGAACATTGGCACTTATTTTAAATTCACATATTGAGAACCCTGTCCTGACACTTCACCGTATCTCACTGACTGATTGAATTCTGCATTTCGATTTCGATCAGTTATAGAATCGTTTCATCGCCTTCAATATGATGAGCAACGATTTCGACTGCACTCGAGAATTCTCTTCGTTGTTTCTTTAAATGGTTTTCTAGGTCAGGCAAACAATATCTGCCTGCTTTACCTATTTTTAACCAACTTCTCTATCGATCCATTTTAATTCTGTCCACTGTCACAAGATTATGTAAACCAACACACCCTTTGCCGTGCACTCTTTCCCTCCGTGTTAGCCCATGTCATTCAACTTGCGTTAGTTTGATTTTGCCAATGACCGGCGTCGGCGCCCAGTGTGGCACCCACGTATACTATGAACATCTTATTTGAGGATGCTATGGATGAATGGGATAGCGATTTCTAACTCACCACAAAAACCACTTTACTGATAGTCTTTGATTCTGCTCGGGCGGCTCAGAAGGCATTGTCTCATTGCAGTAGACACTTAATATTAATAATAACAATAATAATTATACTAATAATAATAAATTTTATTTGCAGTTAATATTTAAGGAAAAAACATAAAATTACTGAAAAAAACTAATGAAACGTCGTGTACCTTGAAATTGCCGACATAAAACTCATTAATTAATATTAAAAAACAAAGGCTGCATGATCTAACTACAAACACTGCAAATAGGATGAATCCTCAGACAAAAAGCCTGATATTAAGGAGTCGCCTCATCGATAATATAGAGAAGAGAAAAAAAATAAAATAACACTAATTACGTAA
>JAOPUG010000125.1:5740437-5758719 GCA_027564375.1 Micropterix facetella
TGCTATAACTATCTTGCACTAGTACTATTGCGCCTATAATTGTCTTACCGAAGACAGTTACAGGTATTAGTCATCGTATAATTATTTACGTCTAGTTCTTTTCGAGAGCAATCCTGCTGACAATGAGCTAGTAACTTACTTGGTTTATAGTTATTAGTATACATTTTACAAACTGACCGGGTAGCTGCATCGTTTTTTGTTCCCGTTTGGATTGATTATTTGATAAAATTGTTTCAGTTATTAAAACGTACATTACATAAATCATTTTTCATTATTAATTACTAAATATGTAAAACTCTTAGCCAGTATAAAGTGAAAACTCGGAGTGCAAACTTGTGGCAAAGTCATTTTTATTGTAAAAGTGTACCGTATTAGGTTAATTTCTTAACGCCCTTACAGAAATTTAACATTTTGTTAAGTTATTGTAAAAATAATATCATGGGCTTTTATGGTTTCTTGGACATATTCGCCATGTTTCAAAAATCGCCCTTCACCATTGCCTTTATAAGACTGCTATAGGTAAAATGGCGTTCATAATACTTTTGGTCGAGACTAGCTCACCACCATGTTGAATCAAATTAGAGTTTGCAAGATGTTTATAAATCTTCCACGCCTGGACATTCTTTTAATAAGACTACTTAGCATTGACCTAGCACTTTAGAATCTTTTTGCTCTCATAACTGTCTAATGAAAGTGTAATTAGTTTTATAAGAGTCTTGATCACATTTACATCGTCACATACTTATAAGATACAACGAGATTGCTTTCTAGTCGTATAGTGATCTCAATTAAGTATGTTATCAAATTAAGACTCTCGCATAATGCTACTATAAGTCTATTATTTTTTGGAAACTATTTAGACTTTGTATATGGCTATTATTACTAGTTACTGTCATATAAGTTAATATTGTAGTAAACTACAAAAAAACGATATACAAACAAATGCTCTTGAGAGTATTTATGCTTGCGTAATGCTATTGTAAGTAAGGAAGTCTACACCGAAACATTTATAAGTGCTTTATTAGTCTTGTTTTATTTATAGTATTTTGTTATAGGATTGCTTTGCTAGTAGGGTATGATAGATAATATATGAATTGTATGGACAAAATAAATCCACGTTAAAGATGACACGACAGACGCGCGCTCAGAGACAGAGCGCATAACAGTAAGCCATACAAACTCGTTAGGATTGAGATGAGTTTTTTATGTGATTAAAATTAATTTTTTTAGGAAGTGAAATTTTATATTTGGCAGGAGAGGTGTAAAAATTATGAAAATGTATGGTTAATAGGGCATTAAAGAAATTGGTTAAGATCTCCTTTCTTTAGGCCACATTCATCGCATATTGGTGAGTCTATATCCTCAGCTTGGAAGGGTAGGGAGGGGGTGTGACAGCGGCTAAGTCTCATTCGGCAGAAAATTGTCGATTGTCATTAAGGCCATATTAAAAGTACGATGGTCTTCTCGGAATGTAGGGTTGGATTGCTACATTAACAGAATCCAGAGACCGGAGATCTAGTATTCTCACAAGACACACTTTCTGCTTCTTAGCTGTCGATTGAATCTACCAGACCATTAGTTCCTTAAAATGTTTGGTATAATTGTTTTAATTTTTTCAGGTAAAAATGTTATTAGAAAGAGTGAGTTCTGTGATGATAGATCACGATTCTCTGTTAATACTAGTCGGCTATGTGGAAGACTGTTTGCGTGGAGGTTCCACAATTGAAGAGGTACGTGAAGGGTTTTTATTTCATTTTAAAATACTCTCGATGTATTGTTGTTATTAATAATAACAATAACTCTTTATGGAACAAAAATTGCAGATTTATACAATGGCAGATTATCGCACTACGGCAATCTTTTACATTCAACCATAGTGTTGTTGAAAGAGTGGCCGAGTTCTTCAAACAAAATGCTGTACTGATTAAATACTATGCAATACATAAAAATATTTAATAAAATTGTTGTTTCTCGCTGAAAGCTTTGGATTTTCTTAGTTCCATTGTTTCACTTTTATTCATAAATGCCATATTCTCAATGCCTTATAAATTGGAGCTTTTTATGTAATTATCTTCCAAAATTGAGTGACAGTTGCTGTAGTTGTTGGCCCTTCATCCGTATTCTCACAAAAAGGTTAATTCACCTAATAATTATTATTCATTTTACTTTGTTGTTTTCAGGTTGGTCTAAATCCAACGACTGCCGGCGAGAAAGGTCTGAAATTACTAGTGGTATTATCATTTGTGTTCCCCTCCCACTTCCTCCATATCGACGTGCTGAGGAGGCTAGCCGCTCTCCTGGAGCTGGACGATGACACTGTAGCGCCTCATGTCTTAGCGGCACTCACATATCTTGGAAGATTTAGGCCATTAAGTAAGTATGCATCATTCTTGGATTAGTTTAGATCAGCGGTGCATAGACTGCGGTCCGCCTGAAAAAAAAATGTTGAATTAAACAGCAACATTATGTACCTACATTGATTACGTATTTTTGGATAATTAATTGAAATCTTTGCCAGTTAATTCCAGTCGTGAATTTGGTAAAATAATCTCCGTCCTTTAAACTGGATGATGTGCAGTGAATGATTCTGGAGATTACTATTAATCTCAATTAATTTTTGGTATTAATTTGTGGAAAGAAAAGAATGTTGTGTAAAATATATTACGTCAGATATAGCATTTTATAGTCTTCCAACAATTAAAGAGCGAGCAGGTTCGATAAGCAACTATTCCAGCTACTATATTCCGAAAATTACATCTTTCAAGAACACTCACGCATCCAAACCACTTTCAAATTTCTCAACTGGTTGAGAAATTTAAGAGATTTCTCAAAAATGTTTCCTGGCCTGGGCCAGGCATTACTTTTGCCACAGGTCTTGCCTTACATTGACAGTAAAGAAGTTCTTACTTCTTATTACGCATACGAAACAATATATATTCCGGTTTTCGTCTCTTGATGGAATCAAGCAGCTTACATTTCTTTCCCAGTTCGCATTAATGACTGTCGCGCCGGAATTTAATAATACAGCCACAATATTATCATCTCTCGTGTGTTTATGATTCCATGCCTTATAATAAATATCACAGGCTGTGTCGCATGGCTTGGCTTGTCCGAACACAGCCCTATGTTCAAGTCTCTAATAAATAGTAGATGCTACATTTTAAAGAACTACTCGTCGTTTCATTGTGAATTTGAATCTCCCATTGACAATTTTCATTACGAAGAAGAAGCACATTGGTATATTGATGCTCAGCTATTAAATATAAATAAAACAAGTTGTATAATCAATATCGCTATTTTTTTTATTTGGAAGGTCAATTGATTTCGTTAACCACTCACTCTCTGGAGACTCTTTGGAGAGTTTTGGAAAAGTACACTGGAGGCAAACGACAATCTGGAGAATTTACATGCATCTTTTTCTAAAATGACAAATAAAAGGCAATATTTCATGACGGACTGGTTTGTTTGTCTGTCCTAATACTTCCCATGGTCCGATCTTAATCAAATTTGATATGCAGCCTCCCGCAAGTGCTGTTGCAGAGGCATCCTGGTTAACTTAGCCTGGAGGAGGATCTGACCAATAGGTAGAGCGAGCATAGCGTATATGGATATTTGAAATATGGTGACGAGAGAAACTTGTTGGATATTGGTTTTAAGCCATTTTGGATAAGTCTGGGGTTACCAATCACGGGATGGACCGAAATTGCCGATGTACACCGCTACTTTTCCTGTCATATAGGTCGGCAAACAAAGTTAATAAGGGCAGCCAACATTACCACAAAAAAATTAATTCCTTAGTCGCCCCATCATTTTTATTCAGCTGCCTGAACTTGGCAGTTGCCAAAGGGTATGCGTCTATGGTGTTGCCATTTTAGAAGCCCGTTTTTCCCGATCCGTTTTTGCCTTTTATTTTACTAGAAAAGTATTTCAACCTGTCCCTATTTCATTTTAAGCTCATGTTACTTTGATCGCTGTAGAAATAGGCATACAATCGCATTACGGGTTGACAAGGAATGGCATTGAACAATAACATAAACAAATCCGATATTGTTTGTTATATTTTCAATTTATATTTGAAAATTGCTTTATCTTCGATAAGGAATCTGTTTATGTAGTCAATAATCAATATTTCGTTTTGTATTTTGTAATGAGGACCTAAAAGTTACCATCGTGGGGGCAGGTGATGTGCAAAATGTTTCTGCATTTTGACCTCTAAATAATAAGAGGTAATTGTATTGTGAAGTTATGCATTATATATATCATTCGAAAGCGTAATTACTCTTCTTTATCATATATCTATAGTATATGACGTAAGCAGTGAGAATTGTGAGACAACTTTTGTGCTTTTTTTTTATTGTTCTCCAATTTTCAATAAATATGCTAATATTTATATTTTGGAAAAAAAAACAATATAAAACTAATCTAGAATTAATTTTATAGAAATTATAGTCAATTCCAGTGTCCTAACTAAATAAATAACAGCTCAGAAAAAATCAAGCATACATGATACGGTTGCTCGATTTTGCCAAAAATCTCTAAATATCCATAGCAGTAAAGCTCAGTTTTTTATAGTGAAAAAGTATCATTATTTTTGCATGTCAATTTAGAACTGTCCAAAAACACCAGTAATGCACACAACTCGAAATAGCGATTTTAAAATATGAGTAAATCGACTGGGTGAAATAACAGCGAGCGTAGAGACCACTTCAAATGTGTGAAAATGATCGGGCGTCGGATATACATATTTGGAAATATTATTTTTAAATACGTAAGCCAATATTATGTCCCTTTAATATTATGAACTTTTTTCCAATTTTCAAAAATCTAATTTTTAATGACTATCACATAAATCAGGCTCGGTTTGATTAATGACGCAGGTCCTATAGCCATAACTCCTCACCGCAGGTGGCTCTTGTAAGAGCCACATTTGGGCTATTTTTTAGGAGTCAGTTGCAGTCAATCGGTTAAGGCATCCATTCTTTGCACTTGATTTATATACACTAGGGATTGCCCACAAGAAGAAGTCTAACGGCGTTAGATCACACGATCTCGGTGACCAGTTGAAGTCGCCGCCTAGGTTAATGATTCCACTCATTGAATCATGTAATGTTCCATGATTAAATAATGAAGCTCAACAGATATTATTGTCAAATATGAGAGTTATATCTTTCAAAAGATGGCCACAAATAGCTTTTTTTAAAATAAGGCATCCCATTTAGGAGACCCTATAGTTCTCGACAAACTCTCTCGGCCTTATGTCTGTGCGCTGCTCGTTGAGATACATTTTGTTAAAAATATTGATTTTTAATATTTTTATCATTTTCAGATCTGGCTTGTCCAACACTATTCCCCAAATTAGCTCTACTCTGCAAAGCATATGCTGAAGTCGGAACTCCAAAACAAGCGAAAAATGCCGTCAGGTATGTCATTAGTTTAAGTTGCTTTTGGTTGCCGCTGGGTTTATGCTATTCAAACAAAACCAACATTTTTGTTTTTTATTTCTAGATGTATATATGTAAACATGGCGGATAAGCATGATACGATTTTCCCGGAAATCCTGGATACATTAAAATCTACCCTTTCACCGGAGAGCGAGCACTACAGGACAGCGGTTGTGACCCTGGGACACATAGCGCAGAATCTTCCTGACAAATTTCCAGTACAGATCAAAAATATCGTCTCTAGAAAGGTACTCTTTCATATTAATATCTTGAAACGGAGATTCATACTTGCTAGAGATGCAACAATTATTGATTTACTGATTTAAAAAAAATATTTATTTGTTGGGTGGGGCTGTTTCAAGGTTTACTGAGCCCTGTATGCATACAAGGTGCAGGAGGTGTTTCGTCTACAGTTTGGCAGAATCTGCACACTCTAGTGTCCTGGGGCTTGAGGTTGAACATGTGTCCGTTCAGGCCAAGGCCACAATGCCCCGTGATCGCCCTCACCAGCATGCATAAATTGTTCCTATTTAGTGCTAAAGCCTTGCGGTGCGGGTAGTCTTACGGTTGTAAGCTTTCATTAGCGCTTTAGATTCAAGCCTGGCATGATGTTCCAGTGATTAAAGCATTGTTCTAAACATAGGTTTTGAGTTTTTAGTCAGGTTAGCTAGGCTTTTTGGTTCGCCACAGCATGGTTCGGGGCCGTATAACGTTTCCTTTTCTCTCTCCTTAGCAAGTTTGTCGGCTTGATTTGGCGATTATTATTCCGATTCCGATTATTTCGAAAAATTATCGCCGATTATGATTGTGATTCTGATTATTGTCACAGTTTTGATACAATTAATTCAACCTGCATGCAACAGTGCAAAATATGACTTGAAGGTAGGTTAATACCTACTTATTACCATACATTCTAAAAATGAAACTTTTGCGTTGTTTGGAAAGTAATTTAATTTTTTTTATGAAAATGAAAGATGATTTTTTTATAGTTAATGAATATTTTATTGAATTATAAATTGTCCATTCTGGTCCAATACCTTTTACCATCTTTCTGGCAGTAGCGTGATTCCATGCTTATAAAATTTTTGCTCTTTGCTGGCAAAAAACTGGTGCAGGTTATTTTTGTCCTCCTCATTTGAAGTAAAGGTCTTACCATCTAAAATTTTTTGTAGAGACCGGAACAAATAATAATCAGAAGGTGCCAGATCTGGAGAATATGGTGGGTGTGGCAGTACATCCCATCCAAGCTGTAAAAGCTTTCGGCGAGTTAACAAACTTGTATGAGGTCTAGCATTATCATGGTGGAACACTGCACCTTTTCTCAATTTGATCAATTTTGACCTTCTCTGTTTAAATTAATCTTTCAATTTGTACAGCTGATGACAGTAAACTTCAGATGATCGTTGTGTTGTCCGGTAGAAGCTAAAAAAAATGATTTCTTTGAAATCCCACAGATACCACAAACGGATAGAATCACCTTTTTTTGATGAATATCAGCTATCGAAGTGCTTTGAGCCAGTTAATCTTTTTTACTCTATGATCTTTTGCATCTAACATTGTTGTAGACAACCCATTTCTCGTCCTCAGTGATGATGCGCTTCAAAAATGGATCATATTCTTAACGTTTGAGAAGCAAATCATAGATGTCAATGTGATCGCACAAATTTCTTTTTGAAGAACATGAAGAACCCATATGTCGATCTTTAAGATTAAACCTCGGCTTTTCAAATGATCATGAATGGTCGAATTTGTTAAATATAATCTCTCAGTGATCTCACGAGTTGTTATTTGCCGGTTTTTGCACAATTAATGCCTTTATTGTGTCTTCATCAGCTTCAAATAGCCTTCCAGATTGTGGTGCATCTTCAACATCAAATTGCTGGATTGAAATTTTGCAAACCAGTTTTGGCACTGGCATTCTGTCAATACATCTTCTCCGTACACATCGGATATTTTTTTTTTCTTGTTTGAACAGTATTTTTACTTATTCGATAGAAAAAAAGTAAAATATGCCAAAAATGCTGTTTTTCACTTTCTATTTGAAAAGGTACCAACCAAAACTGCGTAGAATCAATCGAACTATTTCACAAACAAGCCTTGCTATATCAGCTGTCAAAATATATAATGATTATGCAGCTTAAGTGTGAAGTAGGTTGTGAAAGAGTACAATGATGTATTTTGGGAATAAACGAAATTACTTTCCGATCAACCCAATAGATATTTAGTAGTAGAAATGATAAGAAGTTACATTTTTATCCAAACTATGGCATTTTTAGTGAACACCCTAGCTTATAAAATGTTCAAAAATGGAAAAATCCATCGGAATGGAAAATGGTAGGTATGGGGCCCACTGTTGTGCTGAAATAGACCTTGGAACAAACTCAAACTTTTTGAGATACACGGTTTTGTTAACCTTCACTTCCTCGTCGATGAAAATGAGTGAAGAGCGACCTTCAACAGTCACTCCACCCAAACCATGACAGAAGCTGATCATCGATTTCCGACTGATATTATTTGCTCGAGATTATCGTTTGACTTCCTCTTTGTTCGTTTGCGTACCGATGAACGGTGTAAAATTTTTCATCCAAAGAGATGATGTTTGGCTTTATCCAACCATCCTTCTTTTTGTACTGGAGTCAAGTATTCCACACTTTATATCTAGTAGTTCTTGAGGTGCGACACTCCAGTCTCGATACTTTGGATCTTTTGCCGATATTCTTCCTCTTCCGGAAGTTACTTTTTGTTTATTGTTTTGCCATTATTGCATTATGAAATGCTTACCAGGAACACTGCAACTTTTGATGGTACGATACGCAAACATTTTATTAACATTGCGATGTTGCCGTTGGCGAACAATAACGTAAAATGGTCTTTCTACATAAATATAAGATCTTTTTATTTTTATCCCATCCATAATATTACATAGGACGGGCCATATAGTCTGATGCTGTGCGTTTGTTTGCTTGTTTGCTTGTCCGTCTGAGGACTTACCGTGGTCTGATCTTAAACAATTTGGCATGCAGTCTGCCTGGGTGACCCTCAGCACCACCAGGTGGCAGCAAATTTGATCCGTGTCTTGCAGGTGCTGCTGCAGGTTTACTTGGCCTGGAGGCGGATCTGACCAATAGGTAGAGCAAGCATAGCGTATATGGGTATTTTTAGAATCGTGGTAGCGAGAGAAACTTGTTGGAATACATTTTAGGCCATTTTGGACAAGTCAGGGATTACCAATCACGGACGAGCCAAAGTTTCAGATGTGTATCTTTACTTTTCCGGTTATTTTATATTAGAGCAGAATACATCCAGTAGCATAAAAAGAAATGAATGAACTGATGTTTAAGCCCAAATTAGCTCCCGCTGTCATGACATATTCCAAATTTCAATATAGAATGAAGTTAGTAACATTTAGTCCCTTGCACCCTGTTTAACATACTGTTATTGTCTTTTAACATTTTAGTATATGTTAGCAAGATATTTTATGTTGAATTAAATTCGAAGTTTACTTTTCTCCCACCCTGTTATTGATATTTGTTGCGTGTATTCCAGTTATGCGTGATATTGGAGCCAATGCAGGAGCTGATGTCGAGGCATAAAGCGTACGCGTTATCACCTAGGGACTGTCTCAAGACCACACTCTTTCAGAAGTGGCAGAGGATGGTGGCGCCCCCTGGTAAGTTCATCAACTTAAACTACAAATCGCAGACTATCGTAGTTGTTTGAGATCATAAATAAGGCAACTTATTAGTAACTTCCCTGGAAGCTAGACTTCCTTGGGAACAGTGGCAAGATGACTATGCACTCTTGTAAGATATGAATACGCATCACCAGATCAGCACATCCTAGAGTATAGATACCTTGGTTCTTCAAATCCAACTATCTTCAACACGCAACTATGTCAAATTCAAGAGGCCAGATGATTTTTTCTCCGCTGCCTCATATTTAGTAAAGATGCCACTTGAGAAATGGGGAGACATGATGTCGAGGAGATACAGTGAAACAAAATCTAGCACAGGTGTTTTGAAGTCTTTGCAGTCTCCTCTCAGTTCTCTTATACAGACATGGGCCAGGCACAGTCACCATAGTCCAATAACGAGATGATCAATGCATTCACTACTAGAATTCGGAACCTAACGCTAAGAGAGTCCTTAATTCTGTATAATACCTTGGGACAAGAGAAGCCCCGCTCCAATTGACTCTTTCGCTAAGTCAATCAAAGATTTGATTCAAAATAAATACAAACGTTTCGCGATGAAGAAACTAAAAGAATGGATAAAGAATTTACTAAAATGCTAGGGAATCCAGAGCTGGCGATCTTAATTCTTACTGAGTTTGTTCCGATAATCATATAACAAGATTAAGTGGGATTTATTTGTATACACTGCTGACTTCAAGCAGAAGACAACCTCACTAAATCTAAATTGATGTTTCTGAAAGCCGAACTAGGATCACAAGGATCAATATGATGCATAAGTCGTGTATCATCAACATATAAGTGATAATCACAGTGTAGAAAGTTAGATTTAATATCTTAGGTGAAAACTGCCACCATAGTATGGATCCCTATGGAACTATAGTAGAATCCTCTTCTTCTCCCAAGTATTCTGAATGCCCATTGCGGAGTGCAAATATCTAAAACAACAATTTCTGCATCTTAAATTCAATGACTTCAAAGGTGGGAAGTGAATGGGTGGTAAGGTGTATGCTCATATATGGCAAGACAGCTGTCGGAAACCTATCACAGCCGCTCGTTAGTCCGGGGTCTACCACTCACCGCCCAGAAGTGTAACAATCGTATTATGATGTGCCCGACTCCGGTCGGTAAATTCCATAGCAGCTCCGTTTATATTTACGTTGCTATACTGAATGGTTTATCATGTGTAAAATTTGCAAGCCTGCGAAAAATCGGATAATGAATCCCCAACCTTTACTTGAAATTATCTTTTATTTTCATTTCTTAGGAAAACTTACAGCTTAAACATATATAAACGAATGAGGAACTAAAATAAAGCCAATTAAAAGTTTCCGCGGTAATAAACAGAAGATATAAAAAGTCAACAAAAAAACACTGAAGTATATAGATGATAAGAAGAAAAGAACATATCGTTTAGCAAATGATTCAATTTGAGGGAAGAGGTGTTGAACAAGTCAATATTTCCCTAAGAAATGTAACAATATCTTCACATTCATGGGACAATATCTTCCCATAAGAAATTTTTTGATTAAATTTAGCAGAAGACGGTCGGCGGAAACTCGATCGAAAGCCTTTTCACATTGCAAGTTTGTTTAGTTTATTGGTAAAAATTAAAATAAATGACAAACCATGAAAACATTTTATTGAAGTTGGGTAGGTATATGAAGCGGTTCCAGTTTCCGTTGCATATAGTATTGTTGTGAGCTTTGTGGTGTTGTAATGCGCTGTACGGCGCTGCAGGATTTCACGCCCGTAATCAGCCAAAATTAATTCGGTTACAGAGTCGCAGAGGCCGGCCAACAAACGGCGGAAGAGGAAGGGGAGCAACAGTGGCGCAAACAGTGCACCTCCAGCGCCCAACAAGAAGCGATCTCCAGGACCGAACTTCTCACTCGCCTCACAGGTAACCACAAAGCCTCCTCACTTAGAAGCTGATAATATATCGAACCGGTTGAATGTAAAGGATGTTTTTTTTTTGAGGTATACAACTTTAAAATGAAATAAAACCCATAAAAAATATTTTTTAATGGCCACAGTGTTGGATTTATGATTTCGGGCATATGGGTATATGGGCTGGTTCGAATGTAAGCGCAATTGGGAAGTCCAATTTTTGACCACTTTATTGAGCAACTGGGGCCTTATATCGGCAATAACATGACGAATGTTGACTTCCAAGTGGTCCAACGTCTGTGGTTTATCAGTGAAGACTAGTGACCACATATCCCCACAGAAAGTAATCCATAGGTGTGTGAGATCACATGATCGTGGAAGCCAGTTCACAGGTCCATTACGCACAATTATGCGCACATGGAATTTTGCTTGCAATAAAATGATGGTGTCGCACGCTGTGTGGCATGTTGCTCCATCCTGTTAGAACCAAAGCTCTGCTACATCAGCACCATTCAACTGAGGAACGAAGAAGTTATTAATCATGGCTCTATAGCCCTCTCCATTGATGGTAACTTTCCGGCCGGCATAATTTTTAAAGAAATATGCGCCAATGATTCCCCCTGCCCATAAAGCACACCAAACAGACTTTTAGTGGATATAAGGTCGTCTCAACAAAGGCTTGCGGGATTTCTCCACTCCAAATTGCAATTCTGTTTATTGGCGTAGCCATTTAACCATAAATGAGCCTCACCGTAAAATGAACGTAAAGCACGGTACGTTTCGCGAACTGAACCATGAATAAGTTTGCACAATTTGCAACCGTGTTCTAGTGTAAGTTTATTCATGGTAAATTGAACTTAGCACAAATCAGCTGTCAGCTGCCAAATTGGCTGTTGCTGAAAAAAGTATTGCCAATTTAAAAACCAAACCTCTAAAAAAAATACCCGTTATTAATGTGTTGAGTGAGGCGAAGAGAAACTTTTCCATTTAAAAATATTAAGGAATTATAATATTCAAAGAATAGAATAATTGATTCACCAGGTTTAAGCCCCTCTTTGAGGAGACTCCCGGATAGCAGTTGAACCGTGAGTTGGGTCGACCAAAAGATTACACTAACACTGTCTCAGGCCATATGTCTTAAGCTGCATGGAGCCATTAGAGAACGCCATCCTGCATAATCATAGTTGGATTTAAAATTCATACTACAGGCAAACGTAGTATGAATGAACTCTATCGTTATATTGCCCCGAGATGAATGCAGAAAATTTTGGCAACAATTCACGTATCCAACTAGGCCACAGCTCATTAGAGGCCAACCCTTCAGCGAGGCGTGAGCAGATACCCAGAGGGCACCCTCGCCCCCTGACTACCAAATATAGACAGATTTCTCCATTCGCCCATTTGGTTCCAGTCTCTCACCTGAAATCGGGTGGCCAAGAGATCTTTCCTAAGGGTAGGCGACAACAGGTCAATATCTATCCCCGCGTCTAAGGTCGTATTACGCTTTCAGAGTCCCAGTCAAACAAGGCCGGTAAACCGACAAATACATCAACCGTCCATGGCCGCCCGAGGTCTTCCCCTAGATCCGACCGCATAGGGGGTCACTAATTTAGTCCTTCGGGGTGGCTGCCGGATGGGAGTTGAGTCGTAAGTTGGGCCGACCAAGGTAACAAATATGGTCATTAGGGCCTGAGCTACATGACCCCATTCGATGCCATCCTGCAAAAGCAAATTTGGATGTAAGACTACTTGACCGAACCTCGCACCACGAGGCGTTACAACAAACTTTATCATTTTATCGCCCTGAGATGAAACATACAGAATTTGGACAATACATATCCACAATTTAACTACGCCACTGCCGCCCGTGACAGTTCAACTCCTTACTGCAAGGTACTGGAATATTTTATACGAACGGGGCAGCTCGCCACTGGTTAGATTTCTTCAACCTCCTCCCGTCTTGTAACAGGTTCGAAGTTACTTGCGCATTCTTCTACCTTATGTAAGCGGCAATTCCTCACTGGAACATGTCGCGGATACGAGGCGTCTTAGCTTGTCACCTAAGATCGGGTGGCCAACATATCATTTCTAAGGATTGATAGCATAAGGTAACTACCCCCGTTTTCGTAGTTCGCATTACACTTCCAAACTCCCATGGCTATTTGTCGTTGAGCAAGGCCGGTATGCCGATCAGTGCTCAGACATTCCAGGGCTGCCTGAGGTGTTCCCTCAGATCAGCCGCCATGCACAGCGGGTTCACCGGTTTATTCCCTCTTAGGGAAGGCTGCCAGATGGGAGCTGAGCCGTGCGTCTGGCCGACCACGATAACAAGAGTTGGCCTTATGCAATTTTCTTGGGATTCGAGTAATGGATTTATTCTGTCTTGGGTCAGAGATTCTCTGCAATATTCGATAAATCTCCTGACCCTTTGCTTACTGAATTATTTTTTTCCAAGCATTCCATATTCCATTCGGAGGAAACTTGAGAATTTGATATTATATTAGCATATGTGAGATTAATTTTTTGTAAGATTTACTAATTTTTTCTTGACCTATTTCTTCTGTTTTTTCCTCCGGTAATCGCTAAGTAATCGGGGCAACTGTTGATGATTCTGATTAATTGGGAAACACTAATAATCGTTGATTATTCATATCGTCATTGGTAGCATCCCTATTCATTAGCAAAGTGTAGGACTTTTTGCACTGGTGATTGTATTTAACGATTCTACTTTACGAGCGAGACGAAGGTGGTATGCGAGCGCTCTAAGTGATTTGACATTGTCAGTTCCTTCCGCAGGACGTGATGGTGGTGGGCGAGCCGTCGTTGATGGGCGGAGAGTTCGGCGACGAAGACGAGCGGCTTATCACGCGGCTGGAGAACACGCAGTACGACGGCGAGGCCGGAAACGCGTACGGAAATGCGCCCGACCACTGGCAGCCCGACAAGCAGGAGCCCGGAAAGAGTCCTGCGCATCACTAGCGTAGGCCTCCATTAGAATATCGAAACCAGTGATTTTTACCAGCCCACTCGAATAAACGATAATGCAAAACTACGTGCAAGTGAAAAACACCAAAAAGTGTGAGAAAAAAACAGACCCCTTTTTTACGCGGACCGAATTATTAGTGAGTGTTTCAAAACGAATAAAAAAAAAGAGAGGGCGAGTGAAAAGGACGCTATCGTCGGCGAAATATAAACAAATTTTATATAATTTTAGTACCTTAATGCGGGGTGCACTCTGTCGAAAGCACTCTGCGAATCGAGCGATGCGATTCCCTTTGAAATCGGAAAGAATGACTACAGCGTCATCGCAATGAGCTGAAGCAGCATTTCTGCCTCAGCTCGCTGCAATCGCGCTTTCATCGGAAAATGTCCACTTGAAACAACAATATATTATATTATTAGATCGTCACTTATGAAATTGTTGTTTCAAATGAAAATGCACTCCTTGTTATGTGGCAACGACAGGCAATCGACGCGAGTTGAGTTTTCCGGCCGAACATTCCAGCGAGTCGCGTTACGAATCGCGCGACGCGACACCCCGCGCATGTATGTATATTAAAAAAAATACTTGTAGTAAAAAAAAGTAATTTTATCGCGTTTAGGATTTATTTTTTATTAGCTAATGGAACATTGTAACGACTATTCGGAGGGGCAGGAGGAAGAGAGACGTTGCATTAAAATTATTATAAATAAATTCATTATAATTGATAAGTTTAAATTTAATATTTATAATTAATTATTATTGCTATTATTAATTGTAATAAATGTAAGAGTAAAAAGGGGGGGTTTGGTATATATTATTATTTACATGTATTTGTATGCACTGAAGGGGCGAATTGGAGGAATGGGTTGGTTTAGCAACTTTCAGCAAAACCTATTGTCGAAAATTCCATAGCCACGATTTTCTTCTTTCTTCTCTCTATCGCCTTATATAGTGAGATCGTCGATTTGAACGCTGCCTGATATGACTCTGTTGATCCTTCAATACACTCACATTCCGAAAGCTTCGAGTTTCTCAGTGTTGTTCTAGCTTAGTGTGATGTTTTTTTTCCATATGTATAGTCGGTTTTTACTCGGTTTAGTTCTGAATCGTCATTATAATTAGCGCTACAGCTCGTTGTGAGTCTTCCGCTCAAGAATCTTCTTCCATGCTGCCCTATCCAGGGCTTTGCTTTTCCAGTGGTTCTCCCTTGTCTTTAACCACAGTTTTAGTCATTCGACTTTTCGATGCCGTTCAAGGTTTTCACAAAGGTTACGTTTCAACGGTTGTTCATTTTCCATCCTATCCGCATGGGATTTTATTGGAGACTGGAGTCCGAAGTAAAACGTCCTTGCAGCCATTAAACATGCTTTCACCTCTTTACCGGTATTGTTGTCGCTGGTAATTAACGATCCGAAGTATGTGAATTTTTGACACATTCAAAGGTATAGGGACTTAGTCCCCACTGTAGTAATATCCATGGGTTCCAGTCCCCACTGTAGTAGGCTAATACTAATCCATCAATCCAGGAGATTCCTCGTGTCTTTGAAGGAATGTATTCGATGCAGTTTGTACGTTCGCTATTTAATCTTGTGTGCATTCATGTCATTCAGAACAAGAGATATTGATTGATATACATAGAGTTCACGGCAATGACTGAAGATGGCTATCTTATGTAGACAACTAGGGCCGTATTCTAAGTAAATTTCCAGTTTTTGTGCAAAGTTTTTAATCTACAAAAGTATCTATGTCGTGATCAGATATTAAACGTTACATTCTTTCAGTCCGATTTTAATATCTGAAGTTTCATTAAAATGATAAAAAGAAAAACTTTTTTGTAAAAGTGATTTTCATAAAATATTTTCTTGCAGGCATATATGAGGTAGAATTGATACATAGTTGCGTTTTTATTTTGGGACTAAGATATTTTACATATTGCGGAATCACAGTTGTTAGGGAGCGTCGCCGATTTCTGTTCATCCTTGAGTTGTTCATTCAGGCTCTCTGTTTCCAGTTCAGTTGTGGTTTCTATTTCACTGCAGAATTTTTCGCCGTTCGTGTCTTTTTTTTTTTTGTAATTTTGCAAAGTTTATTTATATCTCTTCCTCTTGTAGAGCAGTCCACTATCGAAGGTTGGGCTTCGTCACAGCTATCTTAACTCTTGAAGCTGCTGCACGAAACGGAGAGTTGTACTTTGTCCATTCCATTCCCTTAGGTTTTTTAGGCAGGATGACCTACTGCCCAATCTTCGGTGATCCTCAATTATCCCTTACTTTACTAAGCTACGATTTTTTCCTCGTTCGATTCATCACTTCAATATTCGAACTCTGTATCCGTCCACGAATTGCTGAGCATTCTATAAACCCGCATTTCGAAGACCTTACGCAGGGTCTGAGCTAGTGTCAAGCCTTTAAATCCATCTTTTCATCCTTTAAAATAAGTGTGGAGAATATATAGCATAGCACATTGAGTTAAGGCTTCAGAGTTTTCTTACGGTTTCTTCATCTCGAAAAAATTAGCTTGAGCGAGCTGAATTCGGATTTTTACTTCCTGACTGCGTTCCCATTTATACGTAGATTATGTTTAATGGCTGTTTTATTTTGGACCTGTTATTTGAGTGCACCGAGTAAGTAAACATTGTTGAATAGAGCCTGAAGATCGTCTAGAGTATCTGCTGTCATGTTTCCTGCGCATTCCTCTAAATTCAGCCATCGATGCAATTTATGTATTATATTACGATAAAATTGTATGATATGTTTCGGATTGTTTTTGCAGCCGTATTTAGTTGCGTTTTATTGTACATATAAAACCAGCACCGGTGTTTATATTATACAATCGTTCGACGTTTTTGCAAAAAAAAAATGTGAATCTTTTTTACGTAAGTTCCTTTATTATTTTTAGGTTTGTTTTTCGGTAGGTTTTATTACGATAACGGAGCACAGTGCTGCGACGTCCATATTATTAGACGTACGAGTTAAAATTCCTTTTAGACCGGGAGTCCATCACGGTATATGCGGTATGTCATCGGGCAAACGAATGAATCATTGAACTTGTGGAACTAATTTGGTAGTTTTGCGATGTTTCTTGTCTTGTTCACGCATTGACATTGGTGCAAATATTGAAAGTTTTTTTTGCACACCTATATATGTTCCTATTATCGGTAGTCGGCAATAAGAATAAGAAATTTAAATTAGTAACTTAATTCTTGGACCAACCATTATATTATAACCAGTTTATTAAATCCGTAGAACAATGCAGTAACTTGAATAATAAGTTTTAATAAAAAAAAAAACGAAGATGTATGTCAATCAAGATGTTACCAACATCGTATTATTTCAATGTCTGATGATGTCAATTCACTATATGTTTGGATGTTAACTAGGTTATAATTATGTTAGTTCAGCTTTTTGTGTACATCGTTCGGTATGGACGTGACGATGAGGTATCGTCTAATTTCACACTCCACCAGATCCATTAAAATAAAAATACATTTTTACTCTATGGTCTTGTCTCACTTGAGTTCTATGTTCCCAAAACTTCATTGAGTTTCAAACTATGCCAGATTCCAAGATAATTTATTTTTAAAAAACACCACTAAATATCGAACTCCGTTACATACATGATGAGTGGTTTTTAAACGCTGCTATATCGGTCCCGACCAATCGGAGCAAAGAAATCATCGGAAAGTTAGTAACAAAAGCAGCCAGATTCTTAGACTTCATTAACAAAACTCACCAGATCCTAAATTTATACTAAAATCAGCTTATATCCTATTTCCCGACACCCTTAATCTAATCATTTTAAAAATATGCACTAGTAATTTTCTTTTCAAGTATTGCATAAATTTATGACATTAACTTTTATTATGTAACTCTTATTATCAGAAAATGTATCCTACTGTAAAATACACTTATCTGGATCTGGTTTGAGTTTGAAATTAGACGACACATGCGATTGTTTCATGGTTTGCCATTCCTTAAAAAGTAGAATATCAAATGAAAATATTATAGATGGAGTGAATACTCTTTTTGAATAGCCGATTATTACTACTGATTTTTTTACAATTGTCTATTTATGTGAAACGGACCCCCTCCCTCCCGAAAATGTTGCATAACTCTTCACGATCTAAGTTGTTGGTTCAGTTCGTGTGCCCGATAACATAAGGTACGAGGGGAGGTATATTGGAATCGAAGACTTATCACGTTTATTTGACATTATAAATAAAATAAAACGAATTTACCGTTTGAAGTTTGTAACACCCGATGTTTCGGCGTTGTTGC
>JAOPUG010000125.1:5778541-5789307 GCA_027564375.1 Micropterix facetella
AGAACGTTGCCCACTGATAGATTACAGTTGACGGCAGCACTGTTGCATTTGAAGTAACTGCGCGGGAAATTCAAAAAATCACTGACTTATCAAACCGCCCTCGTATTCTTTGATATTTAGGTGTGTCAACTGTTATGGGCGAACCAGTCCACCCCGGAGCATTTTAACGAAATGTATCGTTCTATCCCCCCGAGGCTAAATGCAGAGACTTTGGATGTATACAAATCTACGTACCAAGCTCCACCTAAGCCCGCAAGAGACCAACACCTTACTGCGAGGCACTGGGAAATTTCAAGCTCAGTGGGGATCCTTGCGCCCTTGCTACCAGATGTGGATTAGATTACTCCGATCCCGCGTCTGGTCACAGGTCCGAAGTCGCTTGCGCGGTCCTCTAAATGGGATATTCCTAACTGGAATGTGGCGGATACGGGGCGGCCTTTACTCGGTAACTACCACCCGAGATCGGATGGCCCACACTATCATATCTATGGATAAAGCATTAGAGGTACCTGCTTACCCCCGCTGTCTAAGAAGCGTACACTTCTTAACTCCTTCAGAATCAGTCAGTGACAAACACGGCCGGTTGCCCGCCTGTGCGCCCGCTGTCGAGCTCATGCCCGAGTTCCCGTCCTCAGGTCCGCCGCACAGCGGGTTCACGCGAGGAGGCTCCTGAATAGGAGTTGCTCCGTGAGCTGGGCATACCACAACACAACGGTCATTATAGCCCAGACTACACGTAGCCATTATGAGTCATATTCTTGATATACCCTTTTGGAACCTAACAGTTCCACGCAGATTGGGCCGATAGCTGCATATATGTTAACTTGATCAGCCCAACTCACGGTTCAGTCCCGTCCGGGAGCCTCCACGAAGAGGGACTTAATCTGGAGAAGCCGAAGTGCGGATCTGGGGTAACACCTCGGGCGGTCCTGGACTGTTAATGCACTAGTTGGTTTACCGGCCATATTGCTCAATCGGTAAATACTCGGAGAAGTCTGGAAGTGTAGCTTCCTATGACAGTGGCGGTAGGTGTTGACCTGATGTCACTTATCCTTAGAAACGATCTGTTACCCACCCAATCTCGAGTGACTTTGTTGGGCAAAGGGTGTCTCGGATCCGTGAAAATTTCGAGCAACGAATTACCGCATACATCAACGTTGGATTTAAGACTATACTCGGGCGAAGCCGTCACCCCGATGTAAGTATCAACTAACTTTATCGTTATATCGCCGCGATATGAAACGTACAGAATACGGACGTTGCATATCCACAATCCCACTGCCCCACTGCCCCGCGCCGCTCAAAGTCTTACTCATTACAGTGAAGAACTGAGAATTGCCACCCAGCGTACAGCCTTACCCCCTGACTACAAGTTAGGTCAATTTCTCCATCGACTCATCTGGTCACAGGCTTGTAATCGTTTGTGCGACCTCTACTTATCATAATAATGCGGCATTCCGTCACTCGGAAATGTCGCGGACCCGTGGCGTGAATTACTCGGGAAGTCACCCGAAATCGGGTGCCCATCGGGTCATTTATAAGAATAGGTGACGTTAGGTCGATACCTAACTCCGCGTCTTAGATAACATATGTTCCCAGATCCTTTGGGTCTCAGTTGATTTGACAGGCCGGGCCGGTTTGCCCGCCCCGTGCGTCAGCCGTTCAGTTCCGCCCGAAGTTCTGTCCCCAGATCCACCGCACAGCGGGTTCACCAGGTTGGTCCCTCTTCGAGGAGACTCCCGGATAGGAGCTGCCCCGCGAGTTGAGCCGACCGTGTTGACATTGCGGCCATTATAGCTCATGCTACACAGAATCGTTAGGAACCGCTCACATCAGGTAGAAGCAGGAGTAATCCGTTCAAATCTGGCAGTCAGGGAGTGAGGCGAGCTCGACGGGTCGCTTTGTTGCCCAGTGCCTCGCTGTTAAGGGGCCGCTGTTGACTAAATAAAGCGGAATCATCAACAAGGGAAACACCAGCGGGCTGCAATACACTTAAAGCCTATTATTGCCTGCGCGGGGATCCCATTCTTACGACAAGCGAATCAACAGCGGTACGCAATACGGCGATATAATATTATTGTTTGCATAGAGTTACTATTCATTTAAAATCGCGCGTGACAAATAATTTTTTTTTTTGGTTTTTTGAAAGATTTAAGATTAAAAAATTAAAAAAAGAAGAATATGGCTTCATCACATTTTAACCATTTAGTTGGTACATCTTACTATTGTAGTTTCAAATTGTTTGCTCCTATAGATTCCAAGAAAAATGCCAAATAAAAAAAGGTGATAACTACAGATTTTATTTATTTTTATTCAGAAAAAATCAAAATATTGAAATTTTGCTTTATTTCTAACGATAAAGAAATTTGCTACAAGACTCATATTTTTATTATTGTTTAAACGCACGCGGGAGTCACTTAAATATGACTGCAAAATGTCAGTTTTTCACTGTTTGAGAGAGGTAGTCACCTTAAGACGTTGGTCTCTGATGGGCATGTGGCAGAGCTAGGCATGTGGAATGTAAATGCCCACAAGCCCTTGCGTTCGTCTCGGGGTGACAAGACGATAAAGTTCGTTATAACATCCCGGAAGCGGGTTGCATGTTCCTCATATTTTCACTCTGAAGACGGATAATATAACTATAAATAATAATAATAATAATAATAATAAATTTCATTGGCAATTATGATTTAAGAAGAAACATAAAATTACAGAAAAAATAATAAAATAAATCGTGTACCTGGCAATCGTCAAAAAAAACAAACTCATTATTTACAAACACTGCAAAAATAAGGTGAATCCTCAGACAAAAAGCCTGATATTAAGGAGTCACCTAAGCGATAATATTGAGAAGTGTATTTTAAAAAATAATATAACAATAATTAGGTAATACACAAATAAATAGATAATTGTAGAAAGATGAGGGAATAAATTAATTAGCCATCATTTAAGAGCTGTCTTAAATGTTTTTCTAAAATCCGGTAAAACATGCATACAATAGCCGAACAGAAACTGGAAGCTAGATTTCGAATGCTTGAGGCTCAAGAAGGCTGCGGGCTCTTGTAAGATGTAAATGTGCATCACAGCACATCCTAGAGTAAATATACCCATGTTCTTTGAATCCAACTATCTTTAACAAGTGAAAGGCTAGATGATTTTTTCTCCACTGCCTCATATTTAGTAGAGATGCTCGCTTGAGAAATGGGGAGACATGATGTCAAGGAGATATAGTGAAACAATAACTAGCACAGGCGTTTTGAAGTCTTTGCAGTCTCCGCTCAGTTTTCTTACACAGACATGCATGGACAATAGACACAGTCGCCATAGTCCAATAACGAAATGATCAATGCATTCACTGTTAGGATTCGGACCCTAACGCTAAGAAAGTCCTTAATTCTGTATAATGCCCTGAGACGAAAGAAGCCCCAATTGACTCTTTTGCTCGGTCAATCAAAGATTTGAGTCAAAATAAATACCAATAATGAGATAATGAATACATGAATTCGGACCCTGTCGCTAAAAGAGTATCTATTTCTGTATAATGCCCTGAGACGAGAAATTGTCGAAAGGTTGTCGAAACGTCGGTAAAACACGGCCTAGTTCCACCTGGTAACAATCAGTTTTCTTTCAATTAAAACGAGCGGGTGATATGGTCCGCCGAGCCGGATATGATATTTGTGTATGTGTGTGTGTCTTTATTTACCTGGTGTGCACGATACGCTGTTGTCCCAGCTCCCTCCCTCGAGACACTCCATCGCGGGGAGGACGTTCGCCGCCACGTACGAGGGTTTGCAGGTCGGTAAAGCCGTCGTTCCTTGTTCCACCGGGGCCGAGCAGTCCACGACGCGTCCCTCCACGTCCTTGCAGGTGTAGGTGACAGTTAGCGAGTTGAGGGGCCTGCATTTGCGCTTGCAGAGGGGCTCCGTCGTCCACTGGCCGCCGAGACAGACGGTGAAGTTGAGGCCCCCGGGTAGTGCGGCTGTGCTGCCACAATCGAAGATGATAGTAGTGAACTCGGGGACTTCCTCATTTGGACCGTATGCATTGTCCGGTTGAACGAAGTACGAGCCGGCTGAGTAGGGCGGCGTCACGCAGTTGTTGCCCCTGTCGATGAAAACATTTATTAAATATCCATACTTAAGGGGCCACGGGGTACCTATCAACACAAATTTCGGGAGTTCAGTTTTTTGAGCTTGTAATCAAACTAATTCTTTTTTTTATTAATTTCTATGTAAAATACAAATAAATAATCTATCCCGATTGCGGCTTGGTACTGGATCCTAAGGGCTCCATGTAGCTCGGGCCTATTGGTATTTTTGTCTGTTCTTCGGTCAGCCCAACTCATGGTTCTGCTTCCTCTCGGTAGCCCCTTCGAAGAGGAACTTAAACTGCCAGGGCCGCCGTGAACACAGCCCGCGTTGTCGGTTGGGAACGGAAGTGCTAATGCGGGTGAAAAAACGTAGGGTAGATCTGGACAGTTTTTGCACCCTAGCCTCAGATTTATACACAGACAGACAAATAACCCGGGGGAGGCTGGAAACGTATGTTTGCTATGATAGCGGGGGTAGATTTTGACCTGATGTCCCCTATATTTAGAAACGATCCGTTGTCTATCCGTTCCCGCATGAGATCGACGGGCAAAGGACGCCTCGGATCCGCGATTAATTTGAGTTACGTATTACCGCATAAGCGCGCGCAAGACCGCGCAAGCGACCTCGAATCCGTGACTGGAGAATTCTGAAGATGGAGAATTCGTCCGAATCTGGTAGTCTCCCCCCTGAGGCTGCCCGCTGGGTGGCATTTGCCAACGCCTCGCCGTAATACGTTGGACTCTGACGGGCTTATTGGTACTACGTAGTGGATTACGGACTGTCTCCGCCTCAACGATTTGTTGGCCACCCGATCTCGTGGCAAACCGAGCAAAGGACGCCTCGGATCCGTGATAATTCCAGTGAGGAATTGCTGCTTACTTAAGGTAAAAGACCGCAGAAGCTACTTTGAATCCGCGACCAGACGGGAGGTCGGAGGAATCCGAGCAAATCTGGAGTTAGGGAATGAGGCTGGCCCGCTGGGCAGCTTGCTGCCCAGTGTCTCGTTATTTAAATAAATAATTAAATAATAAATAAACTAGGTGTTGGTTTCTTAACGGGTTGCCGCCTAGTTAGATAGTGGATTTGTGCTGCCCAAATTCTGTGCGCTCATCTCGGGGCGATATAGCGATAAATATAGCGATAATAGCGATATAGCGATAATAGTCGATATATCAGTACGGAACTAAGCGCTATCGAGATTGTTAGAATTTTTCAATCACGACAGACACCCTACCGTTATACATTTAGTCGTACATTTGGAAATTGGGCAAAGCTATATTTTTCCTTGGAAAATGCGTGACAAGTAGTTGAAAACCTACCAAAACAACTATCACGGCGTTTTTTGACCATGCAACTGACGAATTCGTACAAAATATTATTTTACCTGAAGTTTCCCATTATTATACAGGGTATAAAAATAAATTTTCACGAAAAAAGCAAGCTCAATATGTTGACGGATATCCGGTATAAAAAAGATGCTGTTTTAGGAAGAGTATACAGTGTTCATCCATCTCAGTCAGAGTATTTCTATATCAGAATATTGCTTCATCACGTACGTGGTCACACCTAATTCCGGCAATTAAAACCCGTGAACGGTGTTGCCAACGAAACATATCAAGCAGCTTGTGGGGACAGAGGTTTATTTGAAAATGATGACACTTTAACAGAAGCTTTGGTTTCCCAACGTCCATTAAAGCTGAGGGAGTTGTTTGTAGTGATACTATTATTTGATCACCCCACTGAACCACTAAGACTGTGGATAATTTTATAGGAGATCTATGTGAAGATATCAGACACAGTATTTGACAGCAAAATAAGGATTTTGCCTTTCAATGATGACATTTACAATGAAGCTTTGCTACAAATAGGAAATCAAATTTTATAATTGAACTACAAAAGCTTAAGCCATTTTTGGTTTATCTCTTCCTAATCGATTACGTAACGATATAGTAGACACGCTTCTAACACATACGTACGATATTATTGAGTTGTCAGTTTTTGTCAATGAAAATTTACCAAAGTTAGTCACGGATCAAAAGTGAACGTTCTTCCAAAAAATCGTGCTTTTTAGGGCAAAGGCCATTTTTAGGACTATATGGTGTGTGGTTTCAGACTTTTCCACACGGATGCCACTTAGTTTCTTGAGCAATAATATTATATGTGACACCGTGTCAAAAGCCTTACATAGGTCTTGAAAAATATTTTCCATTTTGTCACAGTTGCGAAAAAACTCAACCTTGCTGATCTCACATGACAGAACGATGGAACCTGCGTTAGCAACTTTTAGAGAAAAATGACCTAGTATTGTTTTTAATAAATGACAATATAAAGCAAACTATAGCATCTAGAAACGTTTGGTGCAGTTATTGAATCCACTGTAGGTTTGATAATAGAATAGTCAACATAAAATGTAAAATTAATAAAAACTATTCAATCGGTACATTATCTATAGAGTACAAATGCAACCAGGGATTTTAGCGTTCCGTTATAACAAAAAAGCGACGTCTTCACCGGAAAGGCTCGCCCTGGTGCTGAAAGGTAAAACGAGCCAAGTGCAAGCCAGTAAATGAACGGACGTTTTGACAAAAAAATGCAATCTTATATGTCATGGCAGACTTCGTTAGTTTTAAGACCAGCGGATGCAGCCGCTGTTGGTGACCAATTATTGTATAATTCTAAAATTATAGAAACTAATTGGACAACACAAAACAGCCATTGGGGTTACTGCATTTTATAATAATGAATTACAGTTTTTACTGGTATATAACCTAACGGAACCGCAACATTTATGATGTATCACTGTGAGAAAATTCAATTGAATGGTATTCCCACAAATTCTTGTAATCTGGGTAGTATTTTTTTTTATTGTATCAAAGATGAAATATACGGAAATACGGTCTAATACACCCTGGTGGTGGAGCGTATCCAGAGATTTTTTTGGAGATATATGTACTTTCGACAATTCGGTTTCTATCCCGCGCTCTATCTATCTATCTTCATTTTAGACATGATGGGCTTACACTACACTTGAATTTCGTAGGCATATTGCAACCATTATCTACGTCTATAACATCACCAAAGAGGATGTAGTTTATTTTCGCAGAAGTAGTCATAACGCTAATTAAACATTTTTGAACTATCTGCGAAATATTGAACAAATGGATATTTCAACCACCCCTCCCCCACCCCCACTTCCCAGCTCACCGTCACCCTCTGTGACTTTCAGTATGTTCATCAGGACAGCTTGAGGAATAGCTGTACCAACTTTCATGAATTATTTGGGCTGATTTTCCAATTTTATCGGGCTATATTGGAAGCGTCAGTTTTCGACTCGTCGAACTACAAATAAATGCATAAATAATCAACATACCTAATTCTCGAATATCCATTACTCAGCGAATTTCCCAGCACCACTCAACACAAAAAAAATGCACTCGCTTTGTGCGATATTAATGCGATCGGAAAGTGCCTATTAAAGTGAAGGAATTTGATCAAGAATTGATATGTATACAAAAAATGTAGAGTTGTCAATTGTTGGTTTTAAGACTATATTCGGGCGAACCCGTCACCCTGAGGCATTTTAACGAACTTTATTGATATATCGCCCCGAGATGAAACGGACAATTGAAGTTGTCAACTGCTGTGGGCGAACTCGGCCTCCCCGGAGCATTTCAATGAACTTTATCGCTATATCACCCCGGAGTAAAAATCAGAGACTTTGTGGACGAGGACAAATCTACGTACCAAGCTCAACCACTGCCCGTCAGTCCTACGCCTTACGGCGAGGCACTGGCAATTGCTACCCAGTGGGCAGCCTCACCCCCTGACTCCCAGATTTGGTCGGATTTCTTCGACCACCAGTCTAGACGCGGGTTCGAAGTCACTTGTGCGATCCTCTATCTCGAGTAAGCGGCAATTCCACACTGGAATTATCGCGGATCTACCTTTGCTCGGCACTACCATCCGAGGTCGAGTGGCCCACGAATCGTTTCTAAGGGTAGATATCTTGAGGTACCTACCTACTCCCGCTTATTTAGATCACATTGCGATTCCAAACCCCTCTGGGTCTCAGTCAGTGATAACAGTTTTCCCGTCCCGTGCGTTAGCTGTCCAGTTCCGCCCGAGTTTCCGTCCCAGATCCACCGCACATCGGCTTCACCAGGTTGGTCCCTCTTCAAGGAGGCTGCCGGATAGTAGCTGCCCCGCGAGCTTAGCCGGTTAAGTTTACATAACGGCCATCATAGCCCAAGGTACACGGAACCATTAAGAACTAGGTAAAATGGACAGAATTTTGAAATAACAAATCCACTGACCAACAACGCCGCAAGCATCACTCCATATTTCCCAAATTTAGACAGATTTCTCCATCCACCAGTTTGGGTCCATGCTCGAAGTTACTTTCACAACCTCTACCTGACGCGATAACGCGGCATTCCGTCATTTGGAAATATCGCGGATCCGTGGCGTCCTTTACTCGACGAATATCACCCGAGATAAGGTGGCCATCGGGTCGTTTCTAAGGGTAGGCGACGACAGGTCGACACCTACCCCCGCGCCTTAAGCAGCATTACGCGACTAGATACCCCCGACTATTCCTTAGTTGAGCAAGGCCGATAAACCGCACAATACATCAACTATCTGGTTTGCCCGCCCCGTGCGCCAGCTGTCCTGGTCAGCCCGAGTTCCCATCCTCAGGTCCGCCGCACAGCAGGTTCATCGGATTGGTCTCTCTTCGAGGAGGCTCCTGAATAGGAGTTGCTCCGCGAGCTGGGCCGACCAAAACACAACGGCCATCATAGTCCAGTATACACAGAACCATTATGGGTAAAGTAATATCAGGATCTTCGCGGCCGTTAATCGATCACTGCCATTGGAACGATATTCTAGATTCCGACATCCTCAAACTGGCGCAAAGATTGCCATAAAAAATCAAGTTTTCGAAATATATATGTTGGATAAGCAAAATTAAACATTACGAAATTTTGTACATGTCATTACATGCATGCAAGAATGAAACGAGTTTATTGAATCTTATGAAATAATTCCTATCATTAGATTCATCAAAACTTATATATCTATCATCCTGTAGTCACTTGGAATATTCGAAGGCTACTTACTATAAGAGATTCGCTACTAATCTTAAAACTAAAGCTAATACGATTATGCGACAAGATGAACTACATGAAGTAGTCGCTCAATGAGATTCACTGTAGTTATATCAATGGTGACTAGCTTGCATCCTTAAGGGATGTTTTGCTGGTGCGGGTATTCGTTGTGAGGGTGTGGGTGGGGGCATCTAACAGTATACATTTTATTTTGATTATGGGATGTGGTTTTGAATTGGTACCCCTCCTTATTAATAAATTATGTTTACGGATGGATAAGAAAAAGCACATCTGGTATTTATTTCCTACTAGTAATAATAAAATAATATATTGTCAACAGCGTATGGGATCAGTGCATGGTGAAGAGTTGCCATATCTCTTCGGCTCCCCACTGATTGAAGGTTTCAACCACTTCCCGAGGAACTACACTAAGTCTGAACTGGCGCTAGCGGAGGCATTCATGCTCTATGTTCTCAACTTCGCTAAGACTGGGTAAGTTACATTATTTTGACTACATAATGGGGGCTTTAATTAAATACTGAAATAAATCGGCTATATTTTTTCATTGTGAAAGTATTTGTTATGTTCTTTAACTGATTGTAGAATAGAATAGATGGAAATAAAACATGATATCACCAAGAGTAGAGTAGCTCCATACCATCCTAAAACGGAACAAACACTAAAAGGTTTTGAAGCAGCGAAGCCGGTTTTAATCACAACTGACTCACCAATAAGTAGAATACCCACTTTTGTATAGCCTGTTCTCTCAAGAAAGAAGCTCTCCAGTGTGATATTGATGCGGCATATTGAGTTTCAATATATCAAAATGTTCGGTAATGATATTAAACAGATTGGCCGCTCCCTTCAATTACTACTATACCATCGAAAGGAGTCTATTCCGTCGAGAGTAAAGTTTGACTGTCAAGTCACATATCGCGACAGTCTTGTGACTCTGGTTGAATAGTCGGATGGGCTGCTCGGATTTGTGCCCCGTAGTCTGAAGTGATTCAACGAGGTGATTATCTCGATCTTGCTGTATGACTCGATATTGAGGAGCAAGCTGGAAAGCAAACCTTCAATATTTTGGCATCCTCATGAAAAGCTGCACACTTTGTTGCTGGAGAAAGTAAAAACTGATTTCTAAGGTTCCTTTACTCCAAGCAATATTATGCTATCCATTCATATATTTAAGTAATTTTGTTTGCAGTACAGTTGGGTACAATTATTATTCTCTCCGCCTTAGGAGAGAGATACACTCAGTCATTGGTGTTACATGGTAAAGTGGATAATTCATATATACTGACCCAAATTTGTTTCTTCGTGCCAAATAAGTACATTTGTGATAAATCTTGGTGCAGTTGTCCTCACATACAAATGTCAGGTGGATAGCGTTGGTAACAAGAACTGTCCGACACCTGAATGTCCAGCGCTGTTGTCGACAGCAAATAGCTAGAAAATCAAACTAAAGGCATTCTTTATATCTATTTTTGACTTCTAAAATTTTCAAATATTTATGTAATTTATTTTTTTTGTTATGGGTAGTATACTATTATTTAAATACAAAATATCT
>JAOPUG010000125.1:5884868-5898046 GCA_027564375.1 Micropterix facetella
CCCACTCAGCGGAAGAAAGCTCACATCACACCTATTTTTAAATCCTGCTGTAAAAACAACATAGAAAACTACCGTCCAATATATATATACTTTCAGCAATACCTATTTTTTCGAAAAAGTGATATTTATTACATATTTACAGCGCCTTCAGGCATTGCATTATAGAGGAACAGCATGGTTTTGTCAGTGGGAGGTCCACTTTGACAAATCTTCTCGTATATACTGATTACATCTACAAAGGCTTAGATAAAAATGTCAAATTGAGGCTTCAGGCATCAAGAAAGGTTTTGACAAGGTGGACCTAACCTACTACTGCTTAAAAAACTACTCGTATCATACAATGGCATAAAAGGAAATCTCCGCTTTGGATCTCTCCCTTTATACAAAATCGTAATCACTCGGTCGTTATAAACGGATACGCATCTTCACATGTTGCTGTTACATCTGGTGTGCCTCAAGGGCGATTCTGGGTACCCTGCTTTTTGTGTTATTTGTTAACGACATTGGTAGTTGCTTCAAATTCTCTAAATTTATATCATATTTGAAAGTATACTCTTCTATTGCCAACCAAACTGAAACCAGCTTACCGCAGCAGGATTTGGACAGACTGGATTCGTACTGCACAACTAACAAACTGCACCTGGCTCACAGTTAATTCAAACATATAAAGTTTACTAAAAATACATCTTTAATACGAACACGATTTCAGATAGGTGATCACAGCGTCGATGAAGTTACAAATACACGTGTGATCTTGGTATTTACATTGACTCAAAACTTAAGTTTGCCTTGCACATTGAGCATATAGTAAAAAAAAAGCTTACCGCATGCTGGGCATCACGAGGATCACTAAAAAATTTAAGAGTAAGGACACATTGATATATCCATACCAAAGCCTGGTAAGATCTAACATAGAATATATATCTCCTATCTGGAACCCATTATACGCAATTCATGACAGTAAAATTGAAATAGTAAAAAAAAACTACAAATTGTAAACTATCCCCGTTGCTCCTACAGCGACCTCCTAGTTAAATTTAATATGCTTTCCTTAAATAACCGACGCTCTATGCTCGATGCGCGCTGGTGATATCATTTCCCCTCAACTGCTGTCTGCTCAGGTTCCGAATACCACACAAGGCAACGCGATCTAAGGATCTTTTTTTCATATGCCTATATCCAGGACCAATGCTGGACAATGCGTGCCACTCAACAGAATGTGTGCTTCACCATAAAAAGTTATGTGATATTGATATGTTTTCATGCTCTGTAACAACTTATAAATGCAAACTAACTTCATTGTTAAAGGAAAATTAGATTAATTTTTCCTAATGAATGAAAATGCTGGCTCAATAACCCCAAACAACAATTCAATTATACTACATTAATGCAGACTAACTCCTAAGCTCATACAAATCTACTGTTGCTACATTTAGCCTAGACTGCTGTTGCGATCTGTCTACGATGTATGTTCCCAGTGAGACATTTCTATAGGAAGCAATTGTAAATAGTGTTCTTTCATATTTAAACCTGAAATGTAATTAATGTATCTTTTGTTTCTCCAATAAAGAAATAAAATAAATAAACTAAAGGAAAAACAAAAAACATATGGGGCATTAGTGTGGCAGCCAAAAAGCGATCTTCCCACAGCTGCTGAGACTGGCATGTGTGGGCATGACGAATACCATGAGACCGGCACGAACAGAGGCTCTTGAGATAATAGCAGGTTATACGCTTTTGGCGCTGGATTGTTTTACCTCTTCAGGTTAGAGGTAGTAGTTGCCCAGGTGGGTGTTTCTTTTACGTATCAGTGGACCACATTCGCACACGAGGCGCAGGGGAGTTTCGTCTGTAGTTTGGCAGAGTCTGAACACTCTAGTGTCCCGGAGTTTGAGGTTGAATATGTGTTTGTTCTGGCCACAATGTCTAGTATGCGTAGGATGTTCCTACTTCGCGCTAAAGATTCGTGGGCAATCTTATGGTCGTAAACTCCGTTTAGCGCCTTGGAAGGCTTGTGATTTGCTCGGTTTTTGCATTTCATCTGTATTGGATCGTGTACGTATCTCTTGATATTTTCTGTAACCATTTTTCCTACGGACATTGTTGACATGTCCCATCTCCTGTGCTCAGCGTCACACAGCGTCGATCGCATGCTCGATTTACGAGCGACGTTTGCACTGAACGTAAATTGTAGGGATGATGGAGTGAGCTGGCATGCAAATATATATCCGTATGTGTGGACTTCTGATATATTGTATGTCCGAGAGTATTGGAGATGGAATATGTTCTGGAGATGCAACATGTCAATTATGTCCTTAGGGGTCATAATGGCGGCAGGTGAGGTTAAAAGAAGGCAGATCTATAATGCCGCTAGCAGAGAAATGCACAATAACGGTTCTGCAAAAAAGACGGAGGGATGGGTGGACAGATGGAGAACAGCAAAATGCAGGCAGGCAGAGGGAGCACCTTGTAAAACCCCAACCTTCGATTGCTTGGGTCTCTCTATGGCAAACCTGCGGATAGCTATGGGCATGCTCAATGGGCATTGTATGCTTAATATACACCTACATATCCTGGGAATCGTGATGATAGATGAGACAACTTATCAGGGCTATGAATTGCAGGAGACAGCGGAGCATGTGATCTGTGCAAGTCCAGCATTTTCGCAAGAGAGATCGCATGAAATTACTCGGTTGATATGGCGGAAATATGTGGGACGTGACCTTCGTGGATTCTGCAACTAATCCAGATGCTATCGTCTTGTGTGGAGCTGACTGCAAGACCTGTAAGCGTGAAAGTATACACAGGAGCACGCACGAAGGCTCCACATGGAGAACCTTATACGGATTTTGGACTACTGACGACCAACCTCAAACTTAATCATCATGATCGAAGACCGGGAAGCCTGATTCGATGCCTTTATTTTGTAAATCAACAACTTTCACTTTCTTCCAGTGTCGTCTTATAGTGCTTCATGTGACGTCTATAACATCCTCCCCCCGTTTTATATGCCTTTAAATCACTTTCAAATCAAAGGACTTGTTCTGCGCTAGACACATGGGTAGAAAAATAAAGAAAACTTAAGGTTTTTGATTCGATCTAGGAAAACACGTTTTTTAGATAGTTAGAAGTTTATTTAGAGAAAGGTGATTGTCAGACGTGTAAATAGTCTCCGAGTAACGCGTGATCTTAATCGTATTTTTTTTGTAAAACTATATTTAAATGGGAGCTAGTTAGTATCTATATGGTACTTTCCCGGTTAAATACGCGCAAATTTCTTCCATGAAAACAATAACTTCAAGAGTTGGCTGCGGGCTACTTCGCCAGCGAAGAAACAGGACAGAACTCAAGACCTAGTTCAATACATGTATTTTTTATGATGAGAAAATACTTAAAAATGATGTCGACAGGTCACGGATTGATACAACGGCAGAGTATCAGCGGAGATCAGCAGAATTTGCAGATTAATGTTTAAAGCAGCGTGATTCAATATGGCAGTAATATGCAGCGTTACATAAAAGTAGCAGTCGTGTCAAAATTATAATACGGACTGTATGAGTCATTGCGGGTACATTCTAAGTAAACATTTTTTCGCGTTAAAATGGGGTTCGAAGTGTTTACTTAAGCGAAGCGTGCAATCCCAATGACATTTTGTAAGTGGCAATGCCGTACTGTGATGTAGTGAGCAGGTGGTCTGTCAGATCAGTTGCGCAGTGTCCTCAATGCTTTTGTGACGTCAGTGAAGGGGTGAATCTTTTATTTCTCGTTGCCTAGTCGGACCTCGCTCTCTAGCCGGTTTTTTCCTTATGCATTACTCAAAGCTATTGAAGGGATAGGCAAACGGCTAAAGGATTAGAATAAAAAAATGGAATTAGATTCTAATAGAAACTTAGAAAAGTAAAAAGTATGAATTTAAAATTTACAAAAATAGAATTATAAAAATAATTGTAGTGAAAAGAATTTAGAGTAAGTCGGATAAACTATTTAAGTTTATTTTAGCCAAGATAAATATTTGCCACCTGTGGTGCCTAAAGATGACAAGAAAGTTGCAGAATTAGTGGGCGCAGCGTTTTTATAAAGCGTGGCAGCTGATGAAATAGTACCCTTCATGAATTAGAAGCTCAGTTTAAAACAAACAAAATGTCTTTATCGAAAAATTAATCAATATTATTAATATTTTACTTTAAATTTAAGTACATCTGATTTTTTATGTAAATTTTACCTGTATTTTATTTTAATTTTTGTCTAACATTTGTTGTAAAAGTAAGGCAAAGAATTTCTTTTAAACTAAACTTTGTTTATTTATTTATTTAAGAGTTAACATTTTCAATTCAACATGCCATTTATTTATTAGACATAGGACTTCAGTACAATTCATTGTTACATCATTTATAATCGCCGTATGTACTATAATGAATAAATAAATAGATGCATGATGATAACTGTGACTTTTTTTCAGGGGGATCCCGGTGGACCACTCCAGATCTTCAAACCCAACATCTACTGTATGTACGAGATCATCGGTGTGACCTCATTCGGCAAGGCGTGCATCATTCCAGGTCAACCAGGCGTCTACTCCAGGATCTCATACTACACGCCATGGATTGAGAGTGTCATTTGGCCATAATCAGAAAAATAATAGGGGATAGAAGGGTACCTTGAGCGCACCCATGACAATCTTAGGGACACTAAATGAAATGCCTACGCTTAATAAAGTTTTATATTATCGAATTCGATTATTGTGTATGATTTTTACTTTCTCAAAGTATGTAAATAGGGATAAGTAGTCTTTCTTGTCTTGGATCTCCATGTGTTTTTTGCTGGTTCGCGTATCCTTTCCAATAGAAATCTTTCTTGCTTCTTACTGCCGCGACAATAATGTCATTTATAAAGAAGCTCCTTGAGCAGTCATTTACACGAATACTACGCATCGAGAGAATAAAAAACTTTTTCCAACATTTATTTTATTAAAAAATAGATATAACATATCTATTGTAACAACTCCGTCGTTACATTAGCTTTGAAATTCATCATAAAAAACATATCACATAAACAGACAGATGATCAAAAATATATTCTACTATACATAAGCAGCCAAAAATTGAAAACCGTGTATATCAGGGCTTTATAATTTCATCTGTAAAATTAAAGAGAAGCAGAGTAATAAAAAAAATCTGTGATAATCATATACATAATGGATACGCAAAAGATACTTTTTCTTCTCCCAGCGAAAGGCCACCTGAAGTAGTCTGGTGGCCGGGCAGCAAAAAAAATAATTTTGCCCAACTGGAGTCATAGAAGAAGTTTCTTAAAATGTACAAGTTTCTTAAAACAAGTTATAATCAGCACAAGTTTCTTAAAAAGGAGAAACAGTCATAGTCATAGTACAAGTTTCTTAAAATAAAATTACATCGCCGTAAAACATTTAAAATTAAATTCAGCGAAGTGCCTATAAAAAATTTCACAAAGTAAAGAGACATTTACACGCATACATTAAAAGCATAAATTGTAAATCTCGAAAATGGCATTTTGCTCTCAAACAGATTATTAAAAGATACGAGAGACAGACCACCGGTTCCCATGCTTGCTGAAGTCCCAATACGAGGGCAAGTTTCATCTTATTTTAATCTCTTTATCTTCTATTCATTCTTCTTTTGTTATAATTTAATTCGTAACAGACGTTGCTGAAAGAATGAACAAAAATTGTGCTGAAGGAATGGAAATTCAATTTAAAGCAAATTACAGTTGGGCAAGGAGTTGGTGCTGAGAACGCCAATGGCTCAGTGGCTGTCTACCCAAAACGTACCAAGAGAAACTGCTCGCATTTGTGACATGTCTTGAATTTAAGGGAAGATGCATGATTACAACAGCATGGGAGCAAAAGGAAATGCTGAGAAAATTCCTGTATTTTTTTTAATGCTTGAGAAAACTGCAGTCAACAAGGCAGGCGAAAAAGTCATTCAAGTTCGAACTGCAAGGGCAGAAAAACAGCATTGTACTGTAATGTTGTGCATCACTATTAATGGGGACAAACTACTGCCCTTTGCAATATTTAAGTGAAAAAAAAAAATCCAATGGAAAAGCTACCCCCATGGATACAAGTGAGTGTGGGAAAAGAGGTAGGTGAAGGAAGATTTGTACATGAACTCGTTAAAAACAGTGTGGTTTCATTGTGTTTGTGCTCTAATACATCGGACATAAGTGTTGGTGATTGGCAGCTTACATGGTCACTTGACAAAGAAAGTGAAAGAGATACCTGAGAAAACAGCCCATGTACGTCAAAGTCCCAATACGAAGGCATTTTTTTTTTTAAATCTTATCTTCTATTAATTCTTCTTTTCTCATAATTTAATTTGTAACCGCTAAATCAAATTTTACCCTGACTTTAAAGACTGCAAAACCACTGTGAATCCATGATGTTTATACAACTAGATATCTAACCGCCCTAAACAAAAAAAAAGAAAAACAAGCTAAATCTCCTTTTAAAATAGTCAATGAAACAGGTTTTTCACAAAATGAAAATGACGATTTCACAAAATCGGAAAACAATAAAAAAAATTACTTTTGTAAAATTTATTGATAACATAATCTACACGAATGGAAATATTGTGTAAACGCACAATCGTTCATTTTTTAAAAAGAAATTTCCGAAAGTTGGCCTCCATTTTGCCACACACATTCTCGCAGCCTCATTGTAAAGATACCCATAACAAAACATTCAACTCGAATGCTTTTTTTTTAAAATACCTGGATAGTTCTGTTGAACCATTTCTTTCAAAGATCCTAACCTACATTTGAATAACAATGTTAGACGGTACACAAACGCGAGGCAGTAAATGGTAGTGTAACCGAAACGCTAGTCTCACACGGACGAAACTATTCCCATTTTGGGAATATGCCTTGACGGCAAATGTGTGCTGTTCACCCCGCCTAGCATCCATGAAAACCAACATCCCACTCTCTAGATTCACAACATTGACGTCCCAAGCCTGCCTCCCCTCTACTTTTTCTATAGCGGCGTTACCAAATCGTCCCGTTTCATTGACTGACCCTTTACTTATAAACTCTTCAAGATAATTATAATTCTCTCTTCATTAAACATGGGAAATTCCATTAAAATTTTATGTACCAGCTACTTAAAGATTTTCATATCTCATTTTGTTCCTCAGAAATCAAGTGCAACTCTAATTTTTTAAATATTTTTATATAGAATCTTAGACTTCTACTTAAAACAGGAAGCCTACATAATATTTTTTTTATTAGAGGGTATCTCCATTTTTTGCAGTATCGTCTCAGAAAATTATTTGATCCTGCGAATGATTTCAATCTACCCCCGTATGATCTATGACATTCAGATAGCACATCAGCAGTAAAAAAACTTACCTGGAACACCTCTCAAACTACTAAATAAATTAAATTTGCTTTAAATAAATAAATGTCATTGTAAAATATGCTTAAATACAGTCATGTCTTAACCATTCGATTGATATTAAAAAAATAATCTCGCCTAATATATCCTGATTTGAACAAATTATCAGAATGTAAGAGATACGAACCTTTAGTTCATTCCAGAGAGAGCCACAAGTTTAAAACTCTTTTCTTTTTCCTATGTAGATGTTTTTTTTTTCAGACGTTTGGTTTATGAATTGGCAACATTTTTTCTAATTTGACAGATTTGACAGCTGACAGCTGATTTGTGCTCAGTTCGGTTTGTTATTTTACTGTGTATGACTTACACCAGAATATGCCACACAGCGCATGACAGAATCAATTTATTGCAGGACACATTCCATGAGTGCATAATTTCACGTAATGAACCTGTTAACTGGCCTCCACGATCGTATGATCTCACACCCATGGATTACTTTCTTTGGGGATATGTGAAGACACTAGTCTACACTGAAAACAGACATTGGATCACTTGGAAGTCAATATTTGCCGCGTTATTGTCGTTATAAGGCCCCAGTTGCTCGATAGTGATCGAAAATTCGACTTCTCGATTGCGCTACATTCGAGCCAGCCGTGGCGCCAATACTTATGACCGAAATCATGTTTAAACACTAATGACATAAAATTCCCATTTAAATAAAGCCAAAACCATGACCATTAACCTTATTTTTTATGGGTGTTATTGCATTTTAAAGTTGTATACCTCTTAATTTTATACCTCTAAAAAACAGCCTTTATTTGTTATATATAGTATTTCAAAATATAATCGAATCCGGATTGAGTTTTTGCTATGATAGACACAATTGTAATATACCATGAAATTATGCAGCCTTTCGTTCGCCTTATTCAATGTATTTTCTTTTATCAATTAAAGAAATAAAATCACAATCTTGAACCGCAATGAGCTAAAACAAAACCTTTTTTTATCTGGGGGAAAGACACTTCGATTGAAGGACATAAAAGGAAATAAACAGTAAACCCACGTCTATCTCATTCAGGTCGTCCTCCGAGAACCTACTTAAGCAGTGACATCATTATCCTTGGAATTTGATAAAACAAATTAAATTCCTCTTAGTGGCCAATCGTGGAACAGAAACCAAAGTAAGATTCATCCGCCGCGAAGCAGTTCCAATCTCGGTCGTTAGAGGGTGAGGTCCTACATACCTGAGGAACAAGACCATATCGAGTACTTGAATTTACCTATAGCATTCCAATCGATTAAATAATAAAACAAATAAATCCGGATAGAGGAAAAACATTATTTTACTTATTTTTCACTAATTAAAAAAATAATATTTGACTTGTCGTTTCATTCCTTTTTTTGTGATCATTTCTTCATGTTATACTCAGTCAAAATAATTTTGTCTTAATTGTACTTGATCTCCTTCTTCGGCGCGAGCGTTCACACTTCACAATTCAAGGAACAAATGGCCACAGACTACTTCACAACCTCGTATGCGGATCGATCCCATACATACCGCCCCCCCCCCCCCCGCAGCACTACAACTCTGCATCTGTCTACTGTAGCCTTCGCCTCTCAATTCCCATCTCATAATGAGATTCGCACCCAGGTTATGAGGAAGTCGTCAGGTTCGACTCCGGGTCCCGATGGTATTCCGTAATTAGTGTATAAAAAGTGCCCCTGCCTTCTGCATCTATCTTCCGACATATATGGAATGGCGGTGTAGTCCCACAGAACTTCGGCCGAGCGACAGTCATCTTAATTCCGAAAGTCCAATTGCTCTGACAGATACTGTGGCCAAAATATTTTTTGGAATAGTCCACACGAGGATGAGAGAATTCATGCACCGGAACCTTAGAGTTTCAGTGCAAAAAGGCTTTATGTGTGGCGTCTCTGGCTGTCTGGAACACAATTCTCTCCTATCTGCTGCCATCAAGGATGCAAGACAGCACGAGCACCAAATCAACGTATGCTGGCTCGATCTAGAGAACGACTTTGGGTTAATCCGACACAGTCTCCTCCACTTTGCACTCCGCTGGTACAATTTTCCACCTATGGTGCGTGACATTGTAAATTCTTAGTACAACTCTCTGACGTTCCATGTCAAAACGCAAGAATGGAATACCCGCTCTATAGCTTACTCAATTGGACTATTCCAGGGCTGTTGTCTCTCTCCGGCGATATTCAATATCACCTTTAATATACTGCTGGAAAGCCTGACACAGTCCCCCTCCAATGCACTGGAAGATGTTGTATGACTAGACAGAAGAGATGCTAAAATTTTATCTAAATGCCTTTCAGCATACACTTCCAGACCAGGATAGTTCATGTCCTCTTTGTAGCAATACCCCTTGCACAGTTAGACATATTTTGGCTAGCTGCAAGGTGGCTTTAGATCAAGGACGGTATACTTATAGGCATGACAAAGTCCTTGCCGTTATTCACGAGGTAATTAGCCTCTCAGTAGCTCGTGCCGACAAGGGTCTTACAGTATCCACCAAGCCACCAATACAGTTTGTGCGGGATGGCTCTAAAGGCAAAAAACATTCCGCTGCAAAACCTTGTTCATCAATAGAAAAGGCTTCAGATTGGATATAACTCTTTACTTCCTATCTCAGAAGATGACCCTTATCGTAGAATTAATTGTTCCATGGGAATCAAATATCCCAAAAGACCACAAGACCACAAGACCACAAGTACAAATGAAATCAATATCATGATTTAGCAAATGCCATCACTCGGAATGGCTTCACATCTCACTTTGGTGGAGGTTGGCGCTCGTGGCCTCCCAGCCAAATCTCTATCTCACCTATTTAAGGATCTTGGTCTCTCCAGGAAAATAATTACCTCACTCCTAGAAAAAATATCTAAAACTGTGATTTCCACATCTCCAATACTATGGCATCGAAGGGGGAGTGACTGGGTGGTAAGGCCCAACTCTGGTCGGTGAATTCCATGGCAGCACCATTTGTACTTACTCACTTACAAGACTCATTAAGAAGCCTTTTATAAAACAATAAATAAATAAAATAGACATAACAAAAGAGTAATATCCTGTAAACTCAAGACCGACTACTCGTCACACTATCGTATTTATGCAGTATAGGCGGGTATAGCAACAGGAAATGCTGACAAAACTCCTGTATTTTTTTAAATGCCTGGGGAAACTACAGTCAACAAAGCAGGTGAAAAAACCATTCAAGTTCAAACTGCAGGGGCAGAAAAACAGCATTGCACTGTAATGTTGTGCATCACTGCTGATAGTGACAAAATATCGCCCTTCGCAATTTTTAAGTGAAAAAAAAGTCAAAGGGGTGGATGAATGAAAATTTGTACATGAACTAGTTAACAACAGTGTGGTTTCGTCGTGCTCGTGCTCTGTTATGTTGGCCATCTATGTTGGTGATTGGCAGCTTCCATGGTAATTTGAAAGAGAACGTAAAAAGGATGATGAGATAACAGCGATCTGACATGGTTGTAGTTCCTGGTGGAATGACGGAAATGCTGCAACCCCTATATGTCTCCACCAACCGGCCTTTTAAGGTGTACATTTGCAGCGTTTCTACCTTTAATGGAGGTACAATTCTAAGGAAAAGACACCGGGCGAATGACTCAAGAAGCTTTCAATTTCTCAAATGTGTCAATGGATCCTGGATGTGTGGAAATCAATCCCAGGAGAAATGGTAGCCAAGAGCGTCAAAACTATGTCAATTTCAAACGCAATGGACGGAACCTAAGACGACGCAGTGTGGGGTGTATCATCTGACAGCGGCAGAGAAAGTGACAGTGATAAAGTGTCAAGTGAAGATGAATAGGTACCTTTAGTTATTTTAATCATGTTTGGATGCAATAAGTTGTAAGTTATGTAGATACTAACGTTTTATACTAGTAAAGTGTTCTAAACTAAAGGGTGTTTATTGTATTTAATTTTAAAAATCCGAGTATTATCCGCACCCCATTTTTACCTATCTATTTTTAGTATTAAAAGTGTGGCCTATACATGCGTAAAAACGGTACTCTCCTATCACCTTCTACAGAGTCTCCCCACGACCCACCATATACGAGCTACCCTGGTCTCTCTAGCAACGGCTAAAAATTCTCTCGGCCTGCAGCGGTAGTTGGAGGTGCTGCACTGCAATACGCTGCATGACCGGTTGTTCTAAGTGTTAGAACTAGGTGGACTAGCACCCCATCGCTTTCGCGAATACATATCCTTCTAATCGACTCATTTGTACATCTTCGTTCAAGCACTTTGTACAATTTTGTTCCTATGCAATCTTCACAGTAACCAGGTATCATGACACTATAATAGAACTAATTTGTATAAAATATACTGGCATTTTTTGAATATATATTTAAACAAGTTATCAACGACTTCCGATTTTGCACTGCCATTACTGGATGCCTATACAGGTGCTAGCGTAACAACCAAAGATTCTGTGACAGAAATTTTGTAACAATTACAACTTAAGTAATGTAAATCTGGCTCCAAGAATCAAACATTCGATAGACAAGTTGAAGACATCGGGTTCAGCATTAAATCAAAAACGTTTCAACCGACCAAGGACATATAGCAAGTCTGGAAAAATAGACTGCATTTTTGTATTTGAATAAGTCTAGAAGTTCACGCCAGACAACAATGAATATGAAAAACCATCGAATAATTCTGACGAGGATGGTTTTAGTATCATTTTAATCATTGCATAGTTCCGTTTCACTTGAACATGAAGCTGCCGCCTTAGACGGAGGGACTGGCGGAAAGCAGAAGTGGACCACACTGTTGAGCTACTAAAGTGACTATTCTAATATTTTAATGAATACACTGGTTCACCGGGAGTACTCTTGGAATGTATTATTGCTACATTGGTCCTGTCGATGTCTTTCATAAAGAGTGGAGCGTCGAAAGCCTTTACCGCAAGTCGCACACGCATACTTGAATACTTCGAAATGGATCATCATGTGGACCTGAAACAAACAACCGAATGTAAAACTAATTTACGTAGAGTATTCGAAAGGGTTCTTCTAGGACAGGGGTGAGCAAATTGCAGCATGCTGTACATATTTTTAAAAAGAGTTGTCAGATAAATCCTAAAGGAGAGCAAGAAATTCATGTGGGCTCAGATAGGCTATTATAATTATTATTATTTCTGTTTGGGGCTGTTTTAAGGTTTTCCGAGTCTTGTAGAACTGCGACCATCTCTGGTTTATTGTGATCGCCAACTACTATATCTCCGTTTTACGCTTCGCGTCAGTTAAGAACCACAATAAGCTTCGGCTGCTGGATTGCATGCTTTGGGTGCGGGTTCACCGGTTTCGTCCCTCTTCGTTGAGGCTGCCGGATAGGTGTTGAGACGTGAGTCGGGCCGACTATGATATACAGAGTTGGTCATTGAGACCCCAGCTGCACGACCCCATTAGACCCCTAATACCTGAGATACATATATTGTATGTCAACTGTTATGGGCAAAACCGTCCACTCCCGAGCGTTTCAGCGGACTTTATCGCTATATCACCCGAGGCAAAACACAGAGACTCGGTGGATGAAGACAATCCACGTACTAGGCTCCACCTCAGCTCGCAAGAGCCCTATTTCTTACGGCGAGGCACTGGGAAGTGCCACCCAGCGGGCGGCCTCTTGCTACCAAATTTAGTCGGACTCCTCCGATCACCCGTCTTGTGTTACGTCCTTGGGTTCGGCGATGGGCATTGAGAACATTTTAAGAAGCGGATTCCACGTAGTAGAGAGTTTGAAACCGTCGTCTCTATT
>JAOPUG010000125.1:5977312-5991980 GCA_027564375.1 Micropterix facetella
TTTAAAATTTATATACATTGCAAAGTTTGTGAATCTTTAGGACGACGGATGCTTTAACCTCAAAGAACCTTGGAGTGAGATAATCACCCAGATTGCCGGTGTACTAGATGTTTTTTATTCAAGTGATCGTCTGTTGTTCATGATCTCTGAGTTCGAGTCGGATAAAATGACTAAAACTTATAGGTAGATTGTTTAACCATTTTACGAGCCATTTATGTAGGCTGTAAGATTATACATTATAATAAAGGGTTACACATCGCTACATCGTTGCCTAGCAATAGCCTGCCGCGGGCCAATATTCAGAAAGTCTGTCCTTGCCTAGTTCTGTTCTTTCCTGTCATCTGTCTGCCATCGCGTCATTCGAAGGCTGGAAACCAACAGTTGCTGCCATTTAAATAGATAATATAAAAAATTTCAGAGCTGCAAATCAACAGAACCTTTTACACGAACACTCAGAGATGGCAATGTTATCCCGACGTTAGGCCTGGGAACCTGGTTCGGCCTCAGTTCTACAGTAAGAACGGGTTTACACATACACATTTATTTTGCTTTGTGTGTTGCATTGCATCTAAGGGGGCATATTCTGAATATTCTGCATGTGAATGTTTCATTATGTTTTAAGCTTATGTGTGTAAACGCAAGGTTATCCCATTAATATATTACGAGGAAAGAACATATATCGAATGTATTGTTTAATACCTAACCAAAGATGTTTTATTGTTATCAGTACAATGTAATGGATTGGTTCTGATGTAGGTAGTTCAATGGCAGAGGTTATCGGTGATGTTGATAAATTCTATTTTAAAAGTATACACCTCTTAAAAAACTGTCAATGTTCAATACTGACGAGAAGCAGCCTCGGTTCTTGACTGGTCATGGCTTGGCTGACATCGTGGACGTTTTTATAATATTTGCACCATTTCGGGGGCGGTGGTGTTCAGGGACGTGATAATCGCAATCATGGTCGTTTTTGTTCGTTATCAGACACGGTACTATTTTTTGTGTGCTACTTTGTATGAATAGTATCAACATTAGTGTTTTCTTTGAAATATATAATAAGCTTGCGTTATACACTGATAACAGCTTTCTCACTTGTGTCACTAACATAATTTGTGTATAAATGCAGACTTCAACGTCACCGAAAGCTCGCACACTTGAACTCAATGATGGAAACCATATTCCAACGCTGGGTCTTGGAACCTCATTTTTCGTAAGTAAATATTTGTCATCTTCATCAGAGTAAGTAATCCTTGATGTAGATGCAGACCTTCCTTAAATAGCATTGAGTTGAATGTCAGGATTCACCTTTATTGCGTGCATCGCCATTAAGTATTTATTTGTAATAACAGCTTTCATCGCCGCGTATGTACTCCTCTCTGGTAAAGGCCTGTTATCTGCCTACTTACTGTTATAAAATCATTTCTAACAATTTAGAGTCATCACCGTGAGAATATTGTCGCTTTATGATTACAACGCTATAACTGCAATTTAATAGTTTTGAGATAAACGCGTTTTAATTGTTTTCAAGTTTCAGTTAATCTTTAGATTATTATGACTTTGATACTCTATTTCGTTTTTATCTTTCCCATTTATTCTACAGTCCTACCATAAAATAATGTCGCTGAATTATTTACCAGGAGCTGCGGTACGTTTCCAGATGCACAGCGAAACGATCACAAAATGGCAACGCGCCCCACTTCGCACCGCGCGTGACCGAATAATCTCTACTAGGTGAAATGAATCCTTCGATTCTTCAACTATCACTTAAATATTATGATTTTCTGTACTTTTGAGTTTCAACATGAAAATATTTCCCCTGAATTCGTTATCATTAGATTTTCTGTTATGCTTTCAGTAGGTACTAGTTTAGACACGTTAAAACTTGTGATAGTCGGAAGTGTTGAAGGATAAAAAAGCAAGAAGTCAGACCGAGTGAAAGGCGATAATCTGTCCTATGATGTATCGACACCGTGTTATTGGCTAAACGTTAAGCATAGCCTACGTTGCTATTCGCTATGACCAAAATGGTATGATGTAACTCAAATTCTTATTTTAGAAAAAGCGACAATGAGATGGCGTTTTACTCGCTTGGCATAGAAATGAAAGAGTTAGAAGTCTGTTTCAAGCTGTCAAACTCCCGGATATCGCATCGCTCTCAGCTGATATGAAAAATCAGGATAATTAATTGGATTTCGATTAAATCACCAAAATGTTCCCCTACCACGAATATTTCAAGAAAAAGACGATTTTTATCGAATGACAGCGATGCGATGACAGATTATGTGTCATGCCTGCGTTCAGTGCTATACGCTTTCAAATACTAATGATTTCCAATATGGAAAGCGAGCGCCTCGGCCAATCAGATAGTTTTATTAAGTAGCGACCCGTCGACTAAACGAGCGACTCCCTTCAACAGGGCTGATTCCGTGCTGTTATATTTTGATAGTCCTTACATCATACATTTTCGAGTACATAGCCGATAACGACTAGCCGATAGCGTATAGCTACAGTGACAGACGACAAATCACAGGGCATAATAATGGCCGTTGACAGCTGAAGCCGATGGCGGCAGTTGGTCAGTTCGAGAGTGAGTTTATCGAATGGTCATCACGATCTTTAGTCATGATGAAACAACCACAGAAAGTAAGAGAGAGAAAGAGGATGTTATATTTACTTCATTATCAATGCATGATTATCTGGTTTCAATATTCGTTGCATGTTGCATGTTTTATTTTCTCTGTTTTCTAGGGAATGCCGTGGGAAAATATGGATGTATCCCAATTAAATCTTAGTTTTTTTATGGTAACATTATCTCGGTAAAATACTATGGGGTATAAAAATCAATAAAACTGAATGTGTATTATGTAAAGTCTATTTTAATAAAAGAAAGTAATAATAATAACAACAAAAAATAGATAAGAGTTACCTACCTACTGTTAAATCGGCGTCAAGCACTGAAGTAAATGACAACTAAAGTTCAGTGTTTCTAAGTGATGGAACTGAATATTGGTTAGTCCATACAAAAACGCGAAGATCGAATTAAACAATTTTCGGCTCTGCAACCTAGCAATGATGAACTTTCATTATCGTAGAATATTGTAGTGTTCAACACCGAGTTAACATTAATTATTAGCTATTTTTCGTTATTATCACTACATATTCATTAATTGTATTAATGTATATGTTTTCATGTGTAACGTGTAATGTTTTCTTTTCACTGAAACACATAATAAATAAATAAAAGAAGTTTCGCCTAAAACAAACGTCATTACTACCTGCTGATAGGCTGAGAAATATTGCCGTGTATGGCAAGAAGCCCGCCTTTTGTAGCGATCGTGGTTAATAAAGATTGTTTATTATTATATTATATTCATAAACCCCATAATTTAACCATTGCCGTTTGTACAAAGAAAAGACGCATTCTTAAATTTTTAAAGAAAAAAAAAACAAAAAACTAATAAGAAACGGCTTTGTAATCAACAGTAGTCGTTATTTCTAAATCACTATTATTTTTACAGTTAAAAATCTCGCTATTTTATATGTAATACGTAAAAGGAGACTAAATCAAAATTTAACCAAAGAACCTAATGTAATCGAAGAATACGACACGTCTGATATTCTTTTTATAATTATTTTATTTCGGAGAGTTGCTACGAAAGTCTAGAACCTGTGGGAAAGGAATTTTGTATCCAAGCATCCGTACAATGTATTTTTTTTATAATCCTTGATTATTTGAATTCCTATAAATAAGATAAAACGAATTTACCGCGTGAAGTTTGTAACACCAGACGTTTCGCCGATGTTGCAACTGCCGTTATCCATGGTAGTCTCAGTCTACCCTAGACAACGTCGATTGCAACATTGCCGAAACGTCGGGTGTAACAAACTTCACGCGGTAAATTCGTGTTATCTTATTTATAATGTCAAACAACCTCGATAGTCTTCGATTTCATGTTTTAAATACCGTTTATTAGGTATTTATATGCGACTTCGTTTTCTATGTATAAATGTAGTCTTTAAAAGCAAAACGAGCAGAACTCCAGCGATATTTAATTTCCAGGGTGATCGCGTGACGCCAGAAGAGGTTGGCCTGGTGGACGCCATAGGAGTAGCCATAGACAGTGGATACCGACTCATAGACACCGCGCAGTACTATTGGGATGAGCACATCATAGGAGAGGCTTTGAAGAAATTCTTCGATAGCGGCAAAGTGAAGAGGGAGGAAATGTTTATCACAACCAAGGTAAACGAATAAAGTAAACAATGACCGTTTGTCTTAAAACAAAATTTCATGATAGTTTGCTGGATTATTGATAGGACACATGGGCTCGATTGCGTTTCTTCGAGATTTTTTTCAAAGGGCTGATATAAATCAAAAATTAGTTCATGTAAACAGGACAGATTAATTATGTATTACCTGCTACGGGCGAACCCGTCCACCCCGGAGCGTTTTAACGAAATGTATCGCTTTATCACCCCGAGGCGAAGCGCAGAGACTTGGGGGCGTAGACAAATCTACGTACCAAGCTCCGCCACTACCCGTCAGAGTCCAACACCTTACGGTGAGGCGCAGGGACTTACCACTTTGCGGGCAGCCTCATCCCCTAACTCTCAGATTTAGTCGGATTCCTCCGACCACCCGTCTGGTTGCAGGTTCGGGGTAGCTTGGGCGGTCCTCTACCACTGAGAGCGGCATTCCTGACTCGAATATAGCGGATACGGGATAGCCATTACTCGGCAACTCTCACCCGAGATCGGGTGGCCCACACTATCATTTCTAAAGGTAAGCAGCTAGAGGTACCTACTTACCCCCGCTTCCTTAAGAAGCATATACTTCTAAACTCCTTCAAGTATTCGCAGGGACAACACGGCCGGTTTGCCCGCCCCGTGCTCCAGCTGTCCATATCAGCCCGAGTTTCCGTCCCCAGATTCGCTGCACAGTGGGTTCACTGGGTTGATCCCTCTTCAATGAGACTCCTGGATAGGAGTTGTTTCACGAGCTGGGCAGTCCAAAAAACACAACTGCCATCAAAGCCCAGACTACACAGAACCATTATGATCCGACAGGACAGGGCAGGGTTGAGTTTAATATAAATACTACGGGTGAACCCGCCACCCCGAGCCTTTTGACGATACAAATACACTTATCAAGCCCCGCCACTACCCGTCAGAGTCCGATCCTTGCAAGGTACTGAGCTAAGGCACCGACGGGCACCCTCGCTCCCTGACTACTAAATTTAGACGGATTTCTTCATACATACACCCGTTGGATTTCAGGCTCGAAGTCGCTTGCGCAGCCTCTACCGAATGTAAAAACGCGGTATTCCGTAACTCAGAAATATCGTGGACCCTAGGCGTCCTTTACTTGGCGTAATCACCCGAGGTGGACCACGGGTCGTTTCTAAGCATAGGTAACATTAGGTCAATATCTACCCCCGCGTTTTAGGGCAGATACATTCCCAGACCCTCCTGGTCTCAATTGATTGACAACACGGCCGGTAAACTGATTAGTGCGTCAGCCGTCCAGTTCCGCCCGAGGTTACGTCCCTGGATCTACCACACAGCGATTTCACCGGGTTGGTCCCTCTTCTTGGAGGATAGGAGCTGCCCCACGAGTTAAGCAGACCAGATCACACAAGCGGCCATTAAACCCAAACTACACGGAACCATTTGGAACAGGGCAGTTGTGGTTGTCAACTGCTCCGGGCGAACCCAGCCACTCCGGATGCGTTTCAACGTTATATATCACTTTGGAGTGAAACACAAACACTTGGGACGAGGACAAATCCACGTATCTAGCTCCACCTCAGTCCGTAAGATACCAACTCCTACTGCGAGGCACTGGGAATTTTCAAGCCCAGTGTGGCTATCCATCGCGCACTTATTACCAGATGCGATCAGATTTCTCCGATTCCCCGTTTGGCTACAAGTTCGAAGTCGCTTGCGCGACTGCAGTTATACGGAAAAACTCGTATATTCAGGTGCTTGTTTTTTATTACAGTTTAACTAACGAACTCGTAAAAATTCTGGGTCTTTTTATTAGGATATTTTTAAAATAAAATAATACCCGAAGGCTGATATTTCACACCGTGCCGTTATTTTAAGTACAATTTATTCAATCAGACTAGCACAACTCATTATCAGAATGACTGCATTAAAATTTATCTTAGTATTTTATTACGACGTTTCTACCCCAAATTTCCCGCTGCGGCAGACGTACCAGAACACACCGTCTGCGGAGGACGTAACAGCACTGTTTTAATAGAGGCGGTGATGCCGCTTAAAAATCCTGTACGAGTCGGGAAATCTATGCTCCTCGCGCCAAATATTCTTACTGGTTGCCATTTTCCTACATTATTTTGGTTTGCTTATTCAAATTATCGCGCTAAGCGAAATCGCCCGTGGGCGTGGTTTTAAACTTGCAACTACTCGCGATAAAGGCCATTACAAGTATTTTTTTGCCATATTTTTCTTTAAAATATTTCGCTAAATACTATAGCTAGATACTTCTAAATATTGCTAGTTTATGCTTAGGCTATTTAAGATTACACTATTTTAAGAATTTAGTAAATATTTTATCCCAATTTAGCCAATTTTTTAAATGTTTCGTAACTTTCTTAAATACTGCCCGTTTTTTATGTACAACTTCTTACAAAATAGCCTAATTTCTATAGGTCACATTTTCATATTTAGAGTTTCTTAATTAATGGTTTAAGTGCTCTAGTTTCACTCTTGTAGCGTATGCACTACGTATTTTCAAAGGTCATTAAGTCGGCAACAGAAGTCTGAGTTCGATCGGCTTAGATTCGTTCATTTCGTGCGTTCGCCCGCTATAGCGACGCGTCGCCGTACCTTTTAGCGGATTAATAGATATTTTTGAACGGAAATATTTTTTTCGTTGCCTCATTTAAGAATTATGTCCCTTGCGGGGTGGGATATATTGGCGTTTTTATAGCCGGCAGTATTATAAAATATGCGTATTTAGGGTCGGGAGGTTTTGACTTATGTTAAAATATGATTTACTTTAGGTGCATGTATATACAAATAAATAAGAAATGTTTTTCTAACATGTAAAGCGGTGGCCATTATTTCTCCATAGTCCACGTCCCTTTGTCAATTTTGCGATATTACTAAATTATATACAACTTAAACGTATGGCTCGGAGATATAGGCGTTGTCTGCTTTTGTGGTTGTTAGCTGCCGTATTCCCCTAACAATTACATTTTGTATGGCGCATTTTAGCAGCAAAAGATTCGACAATAGTTGTTGAAGTTTAGAAGCGACGAACACGACAACTCTTATAACCCATTTATTTTCCTTCTATTTTCCTCGTAGCAACGCAAATCGACTTCAAATTGCTCGCTACTCCTTCGATGATGATTTATGGAGGCGGACAGCGCAATTACACTATATATATTTCATATTCAACAGATCTGGAACGATAAACATAAACGTCAAGATGTGGAACCTGCCCTACGAGAATCCCTGCGGAAGCTAAAATTGGAATATGTGGACCTGTATCTCATCCATTGGCCTATGTCATACTTCGTAAGTAAACGTAAAATTTGAATTTGTTCTTCTTCCCACCATATAAGAAACATATTACTACTGCCTGCGTGATAATACGACTTCGGCTGCCCGCTTCACCTCCTCAGTATTTCACACGTAACCCCGCGGAGCCCGTAACAGATATCTCCTACGTGCGCAGCCGCACCGTGGGCGCCAGCCATTTATATATATAAGAAGTTTCGACTCAATAAATACATACTTTACTTCATTTGGAGAGTCGGCAGTGCCGGAAGGCGATTGTAGGGGATAGCCGCATTCTATTGGTTCGTATATTTTGAGTATAACATACTGAATACTATAAAGCCGTATCGTCTCCGTAACCATTCGCTCAGTAAACGCTATCACGCGCGGACATATCGCGCTCTGGTAACCTCCTTGCAACTGAGTTTTTGATCGACAAAACATATTTGGTAAAAGTGATGTAAGCGATTCTGAGTTAGCTTTTTTGCGGTAAACATTTGAGAAGACTATTTCCATCGAGATAGAAAACAATAATCAATCATTTCTTTAATAGTTTTAAAGCCGCACCTCTTGACGGATCTTGTAGTAGTATCACTAAATAATTGTAGATTCGATGGGTATTTATCATAATTCTGTATACAGAATATGAAGAATAATGGTCAACCTGTCTTACTAAAGAAAAAAGGCCGCGGTAAACAATAATCATAAACCTCGACGACTTCTACAAAAATATCATTCGGTGGAAAGTCTAAGAGTTTTTTTCTGCAATTAAATACTGACGCTAGTTAAAATATTAGAGTCGAGATACTGATTACACATACATTTCAGTTCATAAAGAGACATCGCCAGTCTTCCGATAGACAGTAGAGACATGGTATTGCGGCGACGATGATATAAATAATAGGAAAAGGAGCAATATACTCGTACATCGGCAACTTTGGCCCGTCTCGTGATTGGTAATTTCTGACTTTACCCTTTCTGCGTTATACGTAACGCAGAAAATACATTTTTTGTAATTCAATTTGGAACATAACATCGGTCTCTATAACAGCTGTCATTGTCGACAGATTCGAGGTTGGAGATAAATGACGCTTGCCAAAAGTATAGGAACTCGCAGGGGAAAAAAACATCACACACAAGAACGAATTCGGCCTACCCGGGCATTGCAGATGCCGGAGAAGCAGTAGCATAATCGGTCACTAGACGGTACTGCTACTCTCCCTAGGCGTAGGAGTACTCAGTTTTCTCACACATAAACGCGACACCCAGTGAGACACGAACAGTCGGAAGGCTTTAAAACACTCGTTGTTACTGACAAGGTCTTGATACCAGATGGAAAACCCATGCACGTGTTCACTGACCCCATTAAGCAGTTCCAGTCTCGCGGCCGGGAGCACAGAGCACGTCCAGATCATGTGCACTGCGGCTTGACGATAATCACTGCAAATGCACCAGGGACCCACAGTGGGACCAAAATCAATTAATTTGGCTTTGAAATCATCGTGACCTCCTACCAACTATACTGTAACTATAAGAAGCAGTGGGTTACACGTTTATCCTGCTATATCCTGATGGTGATGGAGAAGGTGAGCAAACTCCCTGGGTCGCATAGTATTTGGGTCAACGGTGATGGAGTGATATTCAACTGCACGACTGCTGCATGCTGTAATAATTCCAGATCCACCAGAAGGCCACCCATCATAATTTGCATCATAAGGTCGACGCAGCGCGGTAGGCAGTGCACATTGCGATCAAAGGGAGACACTGACCGCGCCGCTCTTACCGACTGAATCTATATGTGACGCGATGCCTAGGTGGAGGGGTTGATTGACGCATATCATGCCATGTGATCATATTGAGTGGTTTTCTCGGTACAGTCCTTATTCGATGCACAGGTCAATTTTTGGAGTTATTTGTCAGGCTACGGTGATTCCTGGAGCTATTTGTCATTCTTGCAGTGTCGAATCTGTAGGGTTATTTCTAAGTAATCCATGGTCAGTTTGCTTCATTAAAGAATTTACATATTTCAGCCCAACGGTTCCATAGAAATCGTCGACCTGGCGGAGACCTGGAAAGGAATGGAAGATGTGAAGACAAAGGGTCTGGCGAAATCGATTGGAATCTCCAACTTCAACGAACGTCAAATCACCAAGCTGCTAGAATCAGCTACTATTAAACCAGCAGCACTGCAAATTGAAGTAAGTAGAAAATATTATTATTTATTAAGTTCTTGCGAAAAACGTCGCTTTGGAGATGAATTAAGCTAAACCAAACCAACCTGTTTTGAGATTTTATTCGTTACTAACCAAAAAATGCTCAAGGTAACCCAAGGGGCAAAGGAAGGAGCTATGCTCGGAGTTTCCCTACAAGATCAAATTATAAATGAGGAGATCCGCAGGAGAACCAAGGTCACCGACGTAGCTCAAAGAATTGCAAATCTCAAGTGGCAGTGACCGCTGGGACAGAAAGGTTCTCGAGTGGTGACCGCATACTAGAAGATGCCGCGTGGGCAGGGCTCCCACAAGTTGGACCGACGATCTGGTAAAGGTCGCGGGAACCAAATGGATGAGGATAGCGCAGGACCGATCGTCATGAAAATCCTTGGAGGAGGCCTTTGTCCAGCAGTGGACGTCTTTCGGCTGAAATGATGAACGGGAGAGCAATACATTAGAGCGGAATGCGAAATGCACGATGGTCTTTATTCCGTATTAAAACTACCCACATAACATAAAGCAGCTAAACCTGAGGCCGCACCAAATGTTTTCACATTTATTCGGATGGCTATAAGTTCAGCAAGCAGTTTTGGTTTGGGGAAAATCGACCATCATTCATTTTATATTCAGCTGTAACACAATGCTCTGTCTCGTTCGCGTGAATTAATTTCCAATATTAGTTCACGAAGAAACCATCGAGCCCAATATATAATTAATTCATAGCTACGAACAGATATAACAAAAAAAATACAATTAAACAAGATACTAATGTACATAACAGAAAACAATAATAGTAATAACTAAGACATTATAAATGCATACATAGATTTAGTGAAAAAATAAATATTAGCCTGCCTCAAGCTGACCTCAATAGAATTCGATTATTCGTGTTCTTCGCCTGTCATATCCTGATCAGTTTGACTATATATTTAATAGAATTCCTTTCAGCTTTAGACAACTTCAATCATTTAAAATCAAAGCTATTTACGAATTCTGGTCTGCATTATCTTAGTGGTAAGAGGTAGTTCTTTAGGGTACTGTTGAAACTCGAATCTTGTGTCATCTTCTAGTCCTTGAAGCCGCCAAAAAATTTCCAACCAATTAGTCCCATTTTGGCTATAATGCCTATAATTTAATTTTCTATATATTCCAGGTAAACCCGAACCTCACTCAAAAGAAACTTGTAAAATTTGCACAAGACAATGGCATGGTAGTTATTGCATATAGCCCTTTCGGCTCAATGCCGTCTTCTAAGAGAAACAAGGATTCTCCAGCTCCAAGATGGGATGATCCGATCCTCACTGGCATCGGCAAGAAATACGGAAAAACCGTGGCTCAAGTCGTACTCAGATACTTAGTAAGTAATTCTTCAGATTTTTGAGATATTTAACTAAATGCGTGATATCCATTAATAAATTTGAAGATATGGAATCATAGCTTAAAGATGGAGACTCGATGAGCTCATTCTATATTCCGCTCATCAAGAAAAGATATTATACATTAACAAAATTTACTCTGTATTCTGAGTAGATATAATACCAAAATCTTAGGCCACCTTGACTTTTCAACTTCGAACGCTGTACGGATCACACCGACAATACAAGGTCATGTATTGGGTAGTTTTTATATTTAGGGTCATGAGGTGATCCTTTAGCTAGACAAAAGTTTGTCTTAGTCCTTTAGTTGTCATTTCAAATACTGAGTCTCTAGTACTGGATTCAAACAAAAATACAGTGTCATCCGCTAAGGAAATGATAGTAGTTTTTGGCTGCACAAATCGTCTAGTACCTATATAAGAAACAGAATTGGATCTGAACTTATATACTACCCTGATGGACACCATCATCATTTTTCAGCCAGTTACTAATAATGTCATTTAGTTTCACGTGTTGAGTTCGTCCTGAGATGTAGCTTTCATCTTTAATAAATTGTCTTTAAAAAAATTGCTTTGATTACTATTTTTATAAATTAGAGGCACTGCCGCCAAAAAAAAACTAATTTTGTTTGGGACCATTTGTGTGGCAGGTACCCCAATCGTAAGTCGTACATATCCCGAAATCAACTGGGCTCTGCGCTTTGGCCATAATTATCGATTCGCGAAAGAAAATTTTTAAACGGACGTAGTTTACTCGAGGTATCATGCATAGTAACATCCTCACAGACACATTTTTTTTGTTTAGATGGACTCCTTCGTTCCCCTTTTTGGGTGGGCCTAAGTAACAAATCTGGCGCCAAAAAAATGACAAAAGGTCACCTGGCCACTATTCAGTATTTCTATTATGCAAGAACAAGATTCTCAATCTGCAATTACATGGAAATATTAATCAAAAGAAAAAACTTTTTGAGTGATCAATAACAATAAGTGAAACCAGTCCCCCTATTCTACGGCAATCAAAATATAAGTTGTAATTACAAATAGTTAAATAAAGGGAAAAAAATAAATGACAATATTCTTCGATATATAAAGAGAACGACGCCGAGAAATGTCGATAAAATCAAGCGTATATGGGTAAGGTTTGCAATTTGGTTAGTGTGTTCTTCGACCCTTTCACTAAGGAAAGATTTTTCATTTTATATCTTCGTAGCGATTATAAAATTATACTGATAGGTAAACGTTTCTGAGCATATTTACTGAATTTCGTGCATGGAATTATTGCGACATAATTATGGCTAGTGGGGGGGGAAGGGCACCCTGTTGCCGATGCAGCGGCGCGCTTGTAGAGTGATATATCTATCTTGCAGTTGACTCTGTTGAAAGTGTGTCGACCGATTGTATATCATGACTGTTGCAGGGCGGGCGGCGCGGCGCCTAGGTCAAAAGTGTTGAATGACGCACGTCGCATCGTGAAGTGTGTGATCATATTTGATCATACTGATTGAGTGGGTTTCTCGGTACATTGCTTATTCGTTGCGTGAGTCGATTGAGTGCGATTCGTGGCTTGTCATGCTAAAGAGGATTGGCAGAATCTGCCAACAAGGTATTTTAAATACAACCATCTGTTGCTTTGCTATAGAACTCCGTCAAAACACTGAAAATATACGTTGCATATATCTCATAATCACGAAAATATATTTCACAATAAAGATTGATTTAAAAAAATACACGCGGAAATAAACCAAGAAATCCAAATGAGAACAAATTATGGACCGAGCCAGATATGGGTCGGACTTGTGTCGGATATACGTCGGACTTGGATCACCATGGGTCGGACATAGGTCCGTACTTGGGTAAGCATGGGTTGGACACTTAGGTTAGCCGTCCGGCTGGGTAGTCATATTCAAGGCTCAAGAATGGTTTTCATTGAATCGAAGTCAATTTTGAAGTGTCTCCGCAGAAGGCTGCACCGAATCGGTAAGCAACGTAATTTCTTACGCAGATGATATACCTATGTAGTTACTAGCGCACTGCTTATTAATATAAACTAAAACAAATTTGCTAAGCTTTTTGTTTTTTTATACGCCTTTGTAGATACTTAACAGAACCAGATTAACTATTTGAATTAAACAATAGGAATGCAACGTTTATTGATTTACGGATTACAATTCGGATTCCGATTACCACAAAAAATAATCGCCGATTACGATTATTGTCGCAGTTCTAATATGGTTTATTCATCATTCTTAAAACTATGCAAAATATGACTGTTGCTCAGCGGAAGATAGCTTCGATGTCGTATATTTATTCATACTCACATAAGTAGGGTATTTTTGTAAACACAGTTTAAACACGTTGCCTTTGCATAAGCATCTGACTTTAGCTTAGGGCGACGATGTATGTAAATTTCGACGATTACATTTTCTGGCAATTTATGAACGGTTGTAATGAATTATGATGTTAGCCAACTGAAAAAAAATTACCAAGCCTCGTGATATCGTACTTAAGTAAATAGCTATTTCAGATTTTTTAAAAAGGATCAAAAAATTGTGACAAAAATTTAATCTGGGAGCTATACGGGAAATTTTCATTTTAGAGTATTTTATGAACCAAGAAACTAAAAAAAAAATAGTAAGGCATTTTAATAAAGTGCATGACAATAGCAGTATGTTAAAATACCCCGTTTTTCTTGATATTTTTTAAAAATATATAAAGTGCATGTTTCATCCGTATTCTATATTAAATATTAACTATATTTCCATGTTTTTTTATTGTTGGTATTTTTTACGTCGGTTATATACATTAAACTTACAGTACCAACTTTTTTTTTAAGTAAAATATTAGAGTATTTTAAAAATAATATTTTTTACGGCATGTTTCTATTAATTTTCTAATACAAATGCGCCAAGCCGTCTTCGTTTGGCGTATTTGTATGAGATGCTCTTATGAGATTTGTATGAAATTTTATTACATACATCGTCGCCTTAAAATGCTCCCATATCGCACTCTTTCCCATCTGGTAATAAAGTGTCGAAATAATGCTGCAAAAAAACGCGCGAATAGCGAACCGACTAAGAACGAATGTTTATGGCGAGCGACCAGCAAGTAGCAACTGATAACAAACGACTGAACTGGTACGGCACGGTAGGCAGCGACAGACCCGGCGGTTGGGCGAACGAGAGTATCGGCAAAGTATACAGACAGATTTATAATGTGTCACCTGCTACAGGCGAACCCGTCCACCGCGGAGCGTTTTGACAATATTTATCGTTTCATCACCTTATGGCGAAACGCAGAGACTTTGGACGTGGGCATATCTACATACGAAGCTTTACCTAGGCCCGTAAGAGTCCAACTCCTTACCGCGAGGCACTGGGAATTTTCAGGCCCAGTGGGTTTCCTCTCGCCCTTACTCCTAGATTCGGATCAGATTACTCCGATCCCCCGCCTGGTCACCGGATCGAAGTCGCTTCCGCGGTCCTCTACCTCTAAAGCGGTATTCCTAACTGGAATGTGGCGGATACGAGGCGGCCTTTGCTCGGCAACTATC
>JAOPUG010000125.1:6018932-6029531 GCA_027564375.1 Micropterix facetella
GATAGCCTAAGGGGGGTCGCGAAACATTTTTTTTTTTTTTACCAAAAAGGGGGTTGCGACCTAAAAAAGGTTGAAAAACACTGCTCTAGCGTATCAGAAATAAACTATATTAAAAAAAGAACATTATGACAAGTCATAGGAATAAATAAATAATAAATAAAATTTAGTTTTATTATTTTATCGTCTAGCAATCAGTGATTTTGAATGATAACATGGGTTTCCGGCCCCTTGTTGGGTGCTATTTCATGGTACGATGCCATTACATTGGTAAAAGCTAAAGAGAAAGAAAATTAAATTCCTCGAAACATTGCAAAATTTATAGTGCAACTGATTCGATTTTACTTGCACTCACGTCGTCTGCATCTGCCAAATGAATCGCAGCATTTCTAAAACATTGCTCAAGTTAAATAAATAAAACGGCAAATTCAAATTCAGTTCATTGTTTTCTTTTATTATCCGAGTACATACACGATTTTCAAATATCTCTCAAAAAATAATATAATATTGGGACGCCCTAAAACAGTATTATTTACGCTAATAAAATTTAATTAACATTACAAATAAATACAGGCTTATGCTATTTTCAATGTTTATTATTTACCGTAAGTATATATATATTTAAGTAGTAAGGTATTTGCTATGTACATTATTTTTTTCTATACATGATATAGTGGGAAGCAAAATTCGATAGTATGGAGAAGACCTAAGCATTTAATTTATTTATATAGTAATTAGTTTGAGTTTTTTAAGTGCTGGTTAAAAAGACTTACTAAAATGGCACTTACAGGGATAAAGACTAAGGATTAATTAAAAGCCCGGGGAGGTCTTTTGCCGTTTAAATTTAGATATTAGTGGACGCGAGTGAGTTGATTTTCGCTGAGAAGTCGAGTGAAAAGAGACAGTTTTTTCAAGGATTCGAACGTGTAGACTGCTCATTTAAAGTTGTCGAGACGAAGAGCTGTAAATCATACAAACGAGCTTTCTAAACGTTCACACCTTTTCTCGAGAATACAATGGTTAAAAGATGCTTCTTACATTACAAAGCTCTTACAATACATAAAGGACTAGTAAGGTCCACAGTGCTATCGCAATCGCATTAAACAATAATAAAATTACTATTATACAAAAATGTCTCTCCTTTCGAGAAAACAATAAAAAATAAAATAAAAATGCTTTGGGATACATTAGTTAAACGAAGTAATAATATTATTGTGTATAATAAATTAGGGTTAAGTTATTTAGATTGGGTTTAAGGTGTTCGGCATTCCGAGATGGGTAAGTCGCAAAAATGTAGGTGAAGAGAGCTATGGCGAATAGTAGTGGGCATAATAGTAAGTGGTTTCGATTTCGGCAATTGATCAGTGTTGATGTTGTTGAGGCGCCTAGTCGCGATCGCCCATCCCTATATATTTCCTTTGTCATCGTCCAACTCAATCCCCCACTAGTTTGTCAGTAAAATAGCTACAACAGAGGATAAAAGAGCTCGGTCGCTGAGCTCAGCGTTCAAAAGAAGAGGCCTTTGTGGTCGGCAGGCAGCTGACTCCCTACCTAATCCACCGGTAAGTGTTACCTTTGATAGCTAGAATTACTCGACACATAGTTTCTTTGCCGAACTAGCCAGATCTAATTCGGGCATACTGCAGTTTTGTGATCTAAAAGGCTTATGTTCCCACACTTCCTTATTTATTTAAGAGGCAACTACTTAAAGAGCCTCTAGTCGCAGAGTGGAAATTTTCAACGTTACGATAAATTTTCACAACTATGACTAAGGGTCAATGGGCTGCAAATGTCTTGTGTAGAGGGCTAGCATCCAATTTCATGCATATTTCCGTTTTTGCAATTCCAGTATATTCTGGAATTGCAAAAATGGTTTGTTTCAACAAAATGTTAAAAAGAAAAGCTTTTTTATAGAAATGCTTTTGATAAAAATATTTCATTGCAGATGTAGATATTTACTAGTAGAAATGATACGGTTGCATAGCAATAGATTTCAGAGAAATGCAGACGTAGATATTTACTAGTAGAAATGATACGGTTACATTTTGATTTGGTAGCAATAGATTTCAGAGAAATCAAAGAAGTACAATTGTACGGGAGCGTGGTTGACTCGTGGTATATTTAAATGGAGCATGTCAACTGTCTACCTACAAGAGAGAGAATTATGGAATATTACTCAGAATATATGGCTCGGTTATCGCACTTCAACCGCCGAAATATCGCAACCTATTGTAAATAGTTTTGTCCCTTTGCTGGAATGCTTTGACCCTTACACATATCAGTTGTCAAAGGTGGAAGACGATAGGCTAGATCGAGATGAGTGATGCGCCGCCCCGCCCATGTTTGAAGAGCCTATGGGTGGACCCATGAGAGGTGCCGCCGCATACGTCCTGTCCAATTCTTCCAGCTGTGCGGTGAATTCATCCTCGAGTATCTGCAGAAATGAAGATATTGTAAGATTTTTCAACGAGAAATGGAGATAAAAGGATTGCTCTTGACAATGTCAAACGAGATGATGTCGAGAAAGCCGATCACATGACTACTAGCACTTAGCCCTACTTTTAGGGCCTTTGTTGCATACCACCACCTATGTATCTCTTGGCCACCATTATATATTATATAGATCCAGCAACCAGCTCACCTGGGAGGGCAGTCGCAGAATACACGATGAACGGTAGTGGCATATTATTATCATCAGCCTATTATTTTCTCTTTTACAGCCAAAGCTGGGCATGTACACACAACATGCGTAGCCTACTCATCTTAGTTGTCGACAATCACTAGTGTGTGCATGTGCTCATTAAGTCGGCAGTGCACGGTGAGCAGGCCCACTGTCTTCCTTATGCTATCCATGGAAAGTCTCATTTTAAGTATGGGTTTTATTTGTTTGCCTAAGTTTGTTCCTCACCACCTGCGCTTTATCCACCACCATCGCTTTGGGGCCTAATGGGGCATGTGCAGCTCAGGGTATATGGCCATCTTTGTCTACACCGGTTGGCCTGACTCATGGCTCAGCATCCATCCGGCAGCCTCCCCGAAGAGAGACTAATCCGGTAAAATCCGCTTTGCGGTCGGTTCGGCTCAGGTGGCCCTCGACGGTTGCTGTATTAGTTGGTTTACCGGCCTTGCTCAACTGACAAATAGCCGGAGGAGTCTAGTTGCGTAATGCTTCTTAAGGCGCGGGGGTAGGTGTCGACCTATCGTTGCCGATGGTGCCCGATCTCGGGTGAACAGCTGAGTAAAGGATGCCACGGGTCCGTGATATTTCCGAGTGACGGAATGCCGCATTATAACGGTAGGTAGAGGTTGCGAAAGCGACTTCGAGCTTGGAACCAAACCGGTGGATGGAGAAATCCATCTAAATTTGGTAGTTAGGGAGTGAGGCTAGCCCACCGGGCAGCTTGCTGCCCGGTGTCTCACTATTTGGCGTCGATTTCTAACGGGCAGCGGCTTAGTTGGATAGTAGATATGTGCCGTTCAAATTCCTTTTGCTCATCTTGGGGCGATATAGCGATAAAGTTCATTGAAACGCCTTGGGTTACACAAGGCGGTCCTTGTGTACAGCCCTTCGCCATTAGCAATGTGGGCTCCATTCCAATTGAGAAACTCTACCTTGAAATACTCTCTCCACTGTGAGGTAAATACTCTTGCCAAATGAGACTATCCCAAATATCATGTCGATAACTTTAAAACAGGCTGAGATAATAGACGGCGATGGACGGACGGACGGACAGACTCACATCAATGTACAAAAGAAGGCTTTATGGGGGGGGGGGGAGCGGTTACTGCCATTTTACAAAAAACTTTGCACATAGATTACACATTATAAAATACTTTTAAAAAAATGAGGTAACTGATAAGGAGCGGCTTTATGATTGATATAATTGTACAACCCTTGTTTTGACTTAAATATAAACAGAAGCTCACGCCGGTTACTAGGTGACCCTTCAAAAATCTCGATGATAGTTTTCACAATGATACAAAACCATCGAATAACTCAGAAGGTTAAGGTCCGAGGGGGATGGTAGTATCATTCTAATTGATGGATAGCTCTGTTTCACTTTAATATTGAGCCGCTGCCACGGCTGGGGATGGAGAAGGGTGGAGGGGACTCAAGTCACAAAGGCATTTTCGCATAAGTGAGAATTAATAAATCAGTATAGCTCGACACTCAGAGCAGCTACTGTGCTGTTTTGATCTGGCACCATAGCTTTCGATTAGATTTACGAGGTAAACTATACAAATTAAAGCATTTACTCAATTTTAGAGAGTGAAAATCTATTTATAGTGAAATAAACTAAATAAATTGAGAATGTCGGATAAAACATGTGCAAAAGCCAACCTGAAATATATAGAAAGACGAGTAGCATTGGAAAGAGCAGATCAGCAGGTATCCAGGAGTATACCATAATCAGTAGCCGAGAGGGTTGGAAGGTCCAGGGGCTCACTAATATGTGTTAAGCTACTTCATGTTTGTTCATTTTTTTCAGAATTTTAAAATGCCTAATGTGTAAATTTTTTTTTACTAAAATGGCAGAAACCCCATTGGGCTCATGAAATTGCCTCCTTAAAATGAAAATTAAATAAAAAATCATACCGAAGATCCACATTATGCAGTTTCAATCAGCGGACACATCTGGCTGTTTTGTATTCTTCTCATCACCACTTCACCAAATCCAAATCCGATCACCATTCTATTCTATATATCTAAGAATAACAAGGATGGGAGTACAGGATTTTAACAAAAAAGGAAGGTATTTTTAGTGTAATTCGAGTACCAACTTCGATTCTCACTTGGCCTAGAAGGCGTATTGGCACTCAACTCCTCATTAGGGAGAGTATTCCATTCATTTACGTTTCAGATGCTGTCCACGCAGATGTGTGTTAGTGTTCATGGTGTATGTAGATTGTTTGCCATCCGGAAACTTCACACGATGCAATCAGGATTTTATATGCCTCGATAAAGACACCCCCGGAGCGGTTAAACTGAAAGCCGTCAATCTCTCCTCCTGTGTTAGATGCTTCAAGTTGAAAGGCATTATAGTCACTCATCGCTGTACCTTTTCTAGGAGATCGATATCCTTTTTTAAAACATGGATTCCTGACGATAGGCATCCACTAAAATGGATTGCTCACGTGAATAAAGATTCTAGCATCAGTTCCTCTATAATACGGTGAAAAGCTTTCAGGGGCAATAAAGAGTTTGCCTTCTTCAATATTGAATTCTTAAGTCTTCGGTGTTATTTTAAGTCTTCGCCAAGATCCTGTTGTGATTTCACAGTTGCTTAACGATCCTGTCGCTTAGCATTCTTCTTCTGAGATGAAGAATTTACAGTTAGAAGTCATTCCAATGTAGCACGTGCCGTGTTTGTCGAGGCCATTCTGCAAGTTGCTGCAGCTGCTGAGTAGCGGATTTGCATATATTTTATCGTATGCGTATACTCATTCTTGACGATATACTAGCTCGTACGTAGAACTGTGAAGTATAGGAGGAATAACGCTAGCCCCACAACAGATTCCTGTGGAACACAGCTGAACACACTGTTACATCACTTGAATTTGATTTTGTTCTCCATAAAATTCCAAATAATATATTCGTAACTACTGCAAGTGTTTGGCAGATGGGCTCAGATGAGAAAGAGGATATAATACACATTTAAAGGCGATATGTTGAAAGACGGCAAAAAGATGCTCAAGTATGGCTCAAGTAATATATCAATTGATGAAATAGATACAAGGTGTTAACGGAGTATTGCGAAATATTTTGATGACGATTCACAAGATTAAGGAGTAACAATTTATAGCATTTTTGCTCTCTATGGTGATTAAAAATAATAAGAATTTTAAAAACAAAGTAAAATGTTATGACAATAAACAAAAAAAAAATTGGTTTCTAATTTCTTTTATAGAATGGCAATTAGGTTATGCGTCCTACTGATCAAATAAAACTGTGATTTCTGCAAATCATTGCTTATGGCTTCGTAACATCGCAGAATAATATTCGGAGTTTGTACCTAGTTTTTTATATTGTCAAAAATATAATATACGAACGCTGCTAACAACTACAAATGCTACGCTACACGATTAATATTTTTAAAATTAGAGTAAGTTGAATATTTTTTAATTGATCATGCGGCGGAATCGTCTGCGGACTTCAGGTTGTTGCGATCGAGCTTCAATGTAGAAATTGCGGATATCGGTATGGAGGATGTGGACGAGTAGGAGTTGGACCCTCGCACTGGACCCCAGCGGCTGAATTCCGCACTGCCCACGGAGGGCGTCATGGACGAGATGCTGTTGGAGTCGCCGTCTTCCATTCGGTCGAGCTCAGCGAAGGCTTCTTCTATCGCCTCATCGATGATGACGTCGTGGCTCTTGGACCTTTTCGTTTCATTTGGGGTGGATTGGGGAAGGTCGCCATAAGCCATGATTGGTTTGCGCAGAGCTTCCGTGGAATTGAGAGGCACGCTCGGTGTGGACAACATCGACAGCCCGCCGAAATCAGCGACGAGCTTCAAGTTGGATGCAGAGCCGTACTTTTTGGAGCGCGCCAGGCTGACGCCGGGATCTTTATGCCGAGAAGACGTCGGCGAACTCGGCGCCGATGGCGACATCAGCTGTAACGACGTCCGCGAGCGGCCCAGTGAGCCGATGAGCGTTGTCTTCGGTCGCGGCGTCATCATTATCCGCAGCGCGTTCTGTGGCCAGGGCACGTTCAAGAAATCCTCTCGCCCCGCGAATCGCCTCAGGTATTTCGCCTCATGCTCGTCGAGTTGTGTCTCGAACACCGAATGGAGGAGCTTTGAGGAAAAAGGTCCAGAAAAGGAGACAAATAAAGGAGAAAGAAAAACATGCGAATCAGAAAATTAGTGCCATGCGTTAGTGCAGCTAAATGAATTGTAACGTTTAAAGAAAAGGTGCAATAGGTACCTCAACCGGGATTCTTAAATGGCTGGCATTATACAGAAAATAACCGAACTCGTACACTTTTGATGTTCTCCATCTCTCCCGTGGCTTGACAGACGGTGTCTCGCTCACTCACGTCCCGCATGAGACAACAGCCAACCATAACCAGATTCTTGCCCTCGACTTGGGTCGGTCTCTCCACTCTTTGTGCGCTCTTACATTTTATTAATTAAATTTATAATTTTATTTCGGCGCCTCAATTGGCTCAATCGTCCTCAATTGTCTACGACAACTAACTAACTTCTTATTTGTCATGGTCCTTTCTCATTTATGATTTCACCAAAACCCAACTGTCCCATCTAGATGCGCTGGTGACAGCTAGCCTAAAATCTTGGTTGTCCTTGGCCAAACCGGCCGACCCGTTGACTCTCTTCAGGTACCGGCCGACTCGTTGACTCTCTTCAGGTCCAAACACCACTTTGGGCTAGCTCTAAAACAGCCCTCTATGTTTTATGCCAACTCCAGTATAACCAAAACTGCAATTCTGTCCAATTCTAAGGATCCGGCAATAGAAAAGCACGCAGCAGCAAGTGGCCGTAGTGAACCAAATGATCTACAGACCTGCGTAGACTTCCACAAAAAGTTTCTTGCAGGAATCAGCCAGAATGGCACTGATCTAGGGTATGGAAGTACAACCATGAGTGATATCGACCTAATACATTCTCTCCTGCAAGGAGATTACGACAGCAACAGTATGGCTCATGCTGTTGGCCTTCAATGCCAACACGACTGGACAACAGTTGAGGACTTTTGCATTCCCCTCCAATGCACTGGAAGATAATGTTGTATGACTGTATCCCAGAGTTGCTGAAATTTTGTCTAAATGCCTTTCAACATACACTTCCAGACCCCAGTAACCTCGCTCGTTGTAACTATTCAGAGGATAGTTCATGTCCTCTTTGTAGCAATACCTTGAACAACTAGACATATTTTGGCTGGCTGCAAGGCGGCTTTGGATCAAGGACGGTATACTTACCGCCATATCAAAGTCCTTGCTATTATTTGCGAGGTAATTAGCCTCTCAGTAGCTCGTGCTAACAAGGGTCTTATAGTACCCTCCAAACCACCAATACAGTTTGTGCGGGATGGCTCTAAAGGCAAAAAATATTCCAATACAAAACCTTTTTCAATAATAGAAAAGGCTTCAAGATTGGATTCTGGAGGTTTATTCTGTCTCTAAACAATATCATTTCCCTGAAAGTCTCGGATGCACAGCCCTCTGTCCAGATATAACTCTTTACTCTCTATCTCGGAAGATGGCCCTTATTGTAGAATTAACCGTTCCATGGGAATCAAATATCCCATGGATAAAGACCATGAGTACAAATTAAATAAATACCATGATTTTGCAAATGCCGTCAACCGGAACGGCTTTACTGTGCACTTTTACGCGGTGGAAGTCGGTGCTCGTAGCTTCCCAGCCAAATCTCTATTCCACCTATTTAAGGATCTTGATCTCTCCAGGAAAATAATTACCTCTTTTTAGAAAAAAATATCTAAAACTTCGATTTCCACATCTCAAATTCTATGGCTTCAAAGGGAGAGTGAATGGGTGGTAAGGTCCAAGCTTATATGTGGTAAGACATCTGTCGTAAACCTACCACAGCCGGTCGTTAGTCCGGAGTCCACTGCTCACCCCCCAAAAGTTTAACAATAGTATTATAATGGACTCTGGTCGGTGAATACCATGACAGCTCCGTTTGTGCTTACATGGATTTGACTGATTTTTGGATAAAATATGCCATTTATCCTATAGCCGGCAAAGAAGCAATGCGTGTCCTTTTGCCATTCTCAACTACCTATATTTGTGAATGTGGTTTTTCAACTCTGTTGGGAATATACACAAAACATAGATATAGACATTGAAAATTATCCTCCGCTGTGCACTGACTACTGTAAAGCTAAGGATTCACCAATTTGTTAATAAAGTGCAGCCCCAGTGCTCTCATTAATTACAATGATAAACTACTGTAATTTGATTATTTATTTATCATTTGATTGAAAATAAACCCTTATCATTTGTCTCTAATTTATTTGAACTTGAGAATAATAAAGGGGGGGGGGGTTGTGATTTTAGGAGAAATTAGAGTGAGGCGCGTATGGTAAAAAGTTGGGAACCGCTGATATAAATAATTAAAAAACAAAGCCCCTAAACAGCATCTATCTGTTTGTTTGATCGCGCTTAACTCAAGAACCAAGGTTTATTTGTAATATCATCAATATATATAACAGGAAAAGTAGCGATATACATCGGCAACTTTGACCCGTCTCGAGATTGGTAACACCTGACATCCAAAATGCCTTAAAACATTTTCCAACAAGTTTCTCTCACACCTCGTTGCCAAAAATACCCATATACGCTATGCTTGCTCTACCTATTGCTCAGATCCTCCTCCATGCCAATAAACCAGGATGGATCTGCAGCAGCATCTGCGTGGCTCGGATTGAATTTGCTGCCTCCTTCTGGTGCTTAGGTTTACCCAGGGAGGCCGCATACCAATTTGGGAGAAGCGGTGCATTACTGATAAAATTTACCATTCCCGTTCCCGGCATTCCCAGGAATAAAGATATATTTTTCCTGGATCCCAGGATAAAAAAAAACCTGGAAATTGAGAAATGTTAGGGGTAATATGCAAATTCTCTTCAGATTTGGAATATAGTAAACATATAATAATTGTTGTCTCGAGCTACTGAGAGACTAATGACAGCATTTTGGTCTTCCTTTGTGGTTTATGCTTATTATTTAATATTTTCTAGGCCGGTACCATCCGTTACCTGTCTCCGGAGGCTTTGGAAGGAGCGCTGGACCTGCGATCCGCCGGCGCGGCCCTAAGAGCTGTGGACGTTTACGCCTTGGCTCTGGTCTTGTGGGAGTTGCTGGGTAGAGTAGCCAAGGTCAACAGGGAAGCCAGTACACCGGCGCATCAGCTACCCTATCAGCATGCAGGAGTTCCCGAACCGCCGACCCTCGAGATTATGCAGGTCAGTCGAGCTCTCCTATTCAAAACATAAGTTGTCCTTTAAATGCAGGATATTTATTGTGTTGTTAAGGCGTTTAAAATGGCTCAAAGAGTATGTGCCCAGTGGATACATCCTATTGATGTTTTTACAAGTCTTGCAAAATTATTATGCCCTCGTATTGTGACGAACCTTAGGTACTCCCACACTAACAGAAAACCTGGTAAGGGGTGGACTGTTATTAAAACCTGCAACTGAAATAATAATTGCACAATGATAGATTCGACCAATAAGATGTTGTACATGATCATAAAAATAAAGTTGGTCAAACCCACTGCATTTATGTATAAATAATGTCAAGATTTTGGGGCATAAGGAGGAGGTTTTTGTTAGTCACATCTTTCACATCGTTACTTTAAGAGGCCTTCCACAATTCGCGCGCCCTTGAATCTGGAATCCAAGCATCTTTGCGTTGCAGGCTAGTTGGTTAATCTAATACTCCACAAAAGAAATACAGGTCCTCTGTTGGACAGCGCTCAGCCTAGACTGATTTTGCTGGAAGCGCCGACGCATTATATATACGTTTTATAAAAATATGAAAAAAATATTGTTATTCAAACTTTAAAAAAAAAATAATTTAGCTTTATAAAGATTCATAGTTCTTTTCAAATCAATTTT
>JAOPUG010000125.1:6041873-6053258 GCA_027564375.1 Micropterix facetella
TTATACATACATACAAGAAAATAATCATATGGGGCGAAGTTTGACAAACCCTTGGGTTTTCCTCCTGCCCCAGTTTGGTTTTTGTGTTTCATTCCTTCAATACAATCCTAACAACTATTTTAAATATCACATAAATTAGCCTGCGAATTTATATTAAAAAAATTAAGAAAATGGCCAACGGTCGGAGGGTTAAGGCCTAGTGACAGTGAAACAGCAATCCTATAAAAAACCTTCTGCTATTATTTATGAGCGATTCGTTTAATGGCACCACTATGGCAATTCTGTCACCACAAAAACTCGGTTACATAAACTACAGTACTCTCTCTATAATACGGCCCTTCACTTCTCTGGCTCTGCCAGTAATCCGGTATTTTTATAAAGCAAGTGTAATTTTCGAGTGTAATTTCGAACGTGAATTGGAAACAAGTGACTGATTGTCGCGGAGTCAATGACCGATATATGTCTACTTTGACTGCCTACACCAGTCTGTTTCAAGTTGCGATCGCTCGCTGACGTGCTGTATTTCATCAGTATAATTTTGTGTTTTGCAGTGCTGAGTTAAAAATGTCTCTCAGTGTAAAAGTAAACATAAAACATTATCATATGAAATCAAAGACTATCGCAGTTGTTTGACTATCGCCATTGTGCAGTCTACCCTGGACAATGGCGATTGCAACATCGCCGAAACGTCGAGTGCTAAAAAACTTCACACAGTAAATTCGTTTAAAACGACTTGAAAAGGGTAAAACGTTAGTTAGTCTCGCTAAAGAATATGAAGTCGGTTGTGCTATAATTTATGGCATAGGGAAGAACAAGGTAAAGATTTTCTTTAAAAAAAATAAAAGTGAGAAGTGCGCGGAAAACACTGAATACTGGCAAGTTTTTATATTCAAGTAATGATCGCTTCATTACTCGAATGTCAAAATACTTCAAGAACGAGTGTTCAAAATGTCATTTGAAGTGAAAAAGTCGACGACAATAAAAAATTATTTTATGCCTTCCATTTTAATGGAATAATGTAGACTAATGATACAAAACTATAGTAGCACTGTATTGTAGATTTATTACTTTCCCGGCTACCACTGGAAGGGAAAGTATTATGATCGTGCGGGTTTTTTTTTATAGATAACAACGGATATATGCGTTTTAAGGTCCTCCAATACGATTAAGATTATTTTCAGAGTGATGTCTATCTCTCTGTTTGTGTGTATGTGTCTGTGTAATCTCTCACGATAAGTCGTTGAATCGGTTAAGGAGGGATAGTCACCCGTTAGTTTTTGGCTGTCATCTGTCAAACAGAAGTGTCAAAAATTAACGGAAGCCATATCTCACAGAATTTGACTTCCGATATGCCATTTGAAAGCTCTTGAAAAACTGTATTCAGTACAGTTGAAAGTATTTCTCCCGTCACTAGTTAAAAAAACTGTTGTGGGCGACACTTAATTTTCTCAGCGGTAACCATCGAGGAAGTAGTGATTTTGAGCGAGGTGACCCTTCAGGAGGGAGGGATAGAACTGGATTGAAATAATATGTTGATTCTCTTCAGAAAATACACGCACATTTAGAATTTGAATGAAATCAGACGAAAATTGTACAATTTCAAAATGGCGTCTTTTGAAAATGTCAAATAGTAATAGAATTTGACACAAATAACTTGATTACCTGTGGGACATATATACACATTTTGAATTCGAACGAAATCAGATGAAAATTGTAGAATTACAAAATGGTGGCCTTTAGAACGGTTAAAATTTGAATTTGACGGGTACCTATCGATTGCCTTTTAAAAGCACATGTCGAGTTAACATTTCAAGTTGATTAGTTGAGAACTGTAAATGATCAAGATGGTGGGCATTGGAAACCTCTAGATATAGAAATTTTAGAATTTGACAGATGCATGTAGATTCGCAACCAAATGTAGACAATTTGACCGAAAAGCCCAATGCAATAGTGTAAAAACTGCAAAATTTCAAGTTTACGATCTTTATAAATTTCAAAATTCCTTCATTGATGGATACCGCTGGGAAAGTTTTGTGGCGATCACAATATATTTTTTTTCTTTATTATAGTTTTAGTTTACGTTAACACTTCAAATTGCGTGAATGTCCTAATGTAGTGTATAATAAAGTATTACATACATATGTATATCTATATAATAAAACAGCTTCTGCCGTGTAAATATGTCATTTTCAGTAATCCGGCAGTGCTGTGCTTTAACCAATGGAAAACAGCACCCCGGACTTAAATCATTCCAAAAGGCTAATCAAAGCTTACGCCCGTAAAACTGCCCACAAGGCTTTAGTGCTCAGTAGGAACAACCTACACATACTGGTAAAAGCACTAACAGGACAGTGTGGCCTGAATAAACACTTATTTAACCTCAATCTCTGAAACACTAGTGTGCATGCTCTGCCAAATAGCAGACGAAACTCCCCTGAACCTCGTGTGCAAATGTAGTTCACTGATCCGTAAAAGAAACATCCACCTGGGTAACTACTCCCTCCAACCTGAAGAGGTAAAACAAACCAGTGTAAAAAGTTTATTGCAGTTTCCTAACTGACGCAAAGTATATTAAGTGGAAATATATTAGGTGGCAATCACACACCAGAGATAGTTGCAGTGGTTCGAGGTTTAGAGAAAACTTTAGAACAGCCCCAACACAAAAAGAAAGAAGAAAAAAACCAAAGAAATGCCACACCTTTGTATTCTGTTGTTGCTGGTGATATGATCTTGTGGCTTGCGTCGCAATATTACTGCATCTCCATCATCAATCGCATGCGTACTTTCATCCGCACCCGGCGTTGAAGCGCCATCATTTGTTCTAGAACCAAAAAAAATATGATTAGGTTATAGGTATTTCATATATATAGTAACGGACACAAAAAGTAACCCATACATAAAATATGAAATGATAAACAAACATGTTGTTGTTTATTGGAACTTTAATTGGTGGTAAATTTGATGATTTTGTTAACATATTCTAAGGTGGTTTAAGATGAATGCGTATTAACCGTTGTTTCAAATAATCGTCATTACACTGTTATTGACCGATAAGTTACGTTGGCTCTATTAAAGTTGAGCAGAGGAACTTTAAGGAGTTTTGAGAAGGGTCTGTTATGATTGGGAAGAAAGTGCAGACTGCTACAACCAACATCGTCCGATGGCAATAGGTAGAGCAAGAGTAGCGTATATGAGTATTTTTGGGATCGTGGTGACCTGAGAAACTTATTGGAATAGGTTTTAAGTCATTTTGGATAAGTCCGGGATTAACAATCACGGGACGGGCCAAAGTTGCAGATGTATAACGCTACTTCTGTTATTAATTTCTGGTATTCTATTTGTCAACAAATTCCCGGCCGATAGAGGCCTAATATATTTCAGGGACCGTAGATTTCAGAAATGTATTGATTTTATTAAATATTCCCATACACACTGGGCGACACAACCATCCTAATGTCGTCCACATGTCGGCTGTGCGAGAGTCAATGTTTTAAGAAGCTAAAAATAACATCACTTAAGGAATACTACCCTGGTTTAAAAAAAAATGCACAAATAATAGGTTAGGTTAAGCAGAAAACAAGAAGTTGTTAAGTGAAAAGTTGTGCTTCTCGAAAGAGGTTTTCAAGTAAAACTTTATATTATCGTAGTATTTATGGTATTATGATGTGGCAATACTACCCAATAATTTTTTTTCTGATTATCTTTTTTTTTTTTTTTGTAGTTTTTCGAAAATAAAGTTTGATTATTATTGTTATTATTGTTGTTAGATCTCATACCTTGCTGATGTGCTATCATGACTAGCAGTTGTTGCAATACTATCGGCATCGGAGCGATCTCTTCCGTGCGTTAAGCCGTGCCCGCCACTATCAGAATGAGACCTGTTGAAAATAATCAAGTATTTGACAGATTAGAATAGCTGAAATTGGCGTTTGGGTTTCTGAGCCCGGCGGAACTGAGACCTTTACAGATCTTTCATGTCTATATTTGCTTACAGTTAGTTCTTGCTCTATGCTCATTATATTATTCATCATTTAATGATAAGTACCTGGAGCCATCAAAGCTATCAGGAGATACCCTGGTGACACTGGCGGCACTGTCGGTTCTTCTCGCCCCTTCGCTGGCAGAAAGGGACTCATCAGTCATCGAACCTAAACAAAATACGAGGGTGAATTATGTATGTAAATCTTTATTACACTAAACGTAACATCTACAAATGGCAGACTTATTGTATAATAACAAGCATATATTAGCCGAAGTTTTGACTGACAGGTTTGGTATTAGGACACATGCTATGAGCGAACCCGCCACCCTGAGGTGTTTCAACCAACTTTATCATTATATCGCCCAAGACCGATGTTTCGCTCAACTAAGACAATACTAAGAAAATTGCAATAAGTGTTACCATCAAGTGTGATATGTGTAGCGCCGGCTGCAGTGCGCCTTGGCGGTGCGGGTGCACTGGAATCTCTAACGTTTACACTGCCACTTCCCACTGTCACCACGGAAACGTGGCTTGTATCCTACAAGAAACAAAACAACAATATTAGATTAGTAGAAAAATTATATTCATATTTTATTAGCATAATAGTACATAAGTCATAATAATATATAAACAATAAATAATTATAAATACAAATCAGGCTGCCATGGAATTCTTAGATCAGAATTAGGCCGTCATATTATTACACTTCCGTGGAGTGAGCGGTGGATTCTGGACTAACGACCGGCTGTTGTAGGTTTAGAACAGCTGTCTTACCACATGTGAGCATCTGCCTTACCACTCATTCACTCCCCCTTCAAAGCCATAGAATTAGGGATGCAGAAATCGCAGTTTTAGGTACATATTTTTTTTAAGGAGTTAATTATTTTCCTATAGAGAAACAGAGATTTGGCTGGAAAGCCACGAGTGTCAACTTCCACCGCATAAAAGTGAACAAAGAAACCGTTTAATTTGTACTCGAGGTTTTATGGGATATTTGGTTTAATTGGAACAGTCGATTCTACAATAAGGGCAATCTTCCGAGATAGGGAGAGTAAAGAGTTATATTTGGACGGAGGGCTGTTGCATTCAAGACTTTCAGGGGATTGATACTGCTTAGAAAATGAATCGACCTCCAAAATCCAATCTGAAGCTCTCTCGGAATATTGAGAAAGTTTTGTAGTGGAATGTTTTTTGATTTTAGAGCCATATCCCTCACAAACTGTATTGACGGTTTGGAGGTTATTTTTGTTGGCATAAACCCTTGTTGCATGAGCCACTGTCCATTACGAATAACAGTAAGGACTTTGTCATTGCGGTAAGTATACCGTACTTGATCTAAGGTTGCCTTGCAGCCAGCTAAAATATGTCTATTTGTGCAAGGAACATTGTTAGAAAGGGGACACAAACTATCCTATGAATAGCTCCTAAGAGCGAGATTAGGTTAGGTTAGGTACTGGGTCTGAAAGTGTATGCTGAAAGGCATTTAAATAAAGTTTCAGCATCTCTGGTGTCCAATCATACAACCAGTGCATTAGAAGAGGCATGGAAAAATCCCCAATTGTTGGCCAGTCATTGTTGAGTTTTTAAATGATATAATTTTTTTAAAAAATCGACATGGAATATAGTATAGTTACCAATAAATGCGGTGAAGCGCTATCGTCGAATACTCCTGAATCCGCTCTCGGACTGACTATGAGGACTTCGCTGCTATCCAAGCGCTGAGCTCGTGCTACAACAAACAAATGTTAACCTCTGGGGCGAGCGGGGGGGAAATATCTCACGAGATTCTTCTGACTGTCATCACATACTATAGATACTTGTAAAATGATGAGTTAACTCATTAGAAAGATGTGTAATAGCCCTTTTAAATAATAATAATTTATTTATTGAGAACTGTAAGTAGGCCATATGCATATGTGCGCTTTACGCTGTAATAACATTTGTTTGAGCCAGTGTTTTAATGCATGCTTGAAACCTGGTTGTCACATGGATTGCATACTTTGCTGAGTTAAAATATTAACACAACAGAACTGAGGTCCCTTTATACACATTTCTGTCAGTTTGAGGTGTCTATTTCTTGTAGCCTTTGAGTGTACATCTCTCATAAAGAGTAGATGTCTGGATTATTTTTGATAAAATCATAACATTCCAGTATATACAGAGAGGGCACAGTCAGCATACATATATGTAGTTCCTAGAATACATAATATTTATTTCCATTTACAATTATGTAGGAATGACCAAGTATTAAATTAATCCTAAATTAGTTACTCAATTTAACTCGGTTGTTTTCAAAATATTTGAAAATTATAAATAAGATTTAAAGGAATTTAAAGCAAGAAGTTTTTTAGACAGTTTAGCGATGTTGCAACTGCCGATGTCCAGAGTAGACTGTTCAGGACAACGGCAGTTGCAACATCCCCGAAACGTCAGGTGTTAAAATAATTCACGTAATAAATTTGTTTAATCTTAATTATGTTGTCAAACAACCGCGATAGTCTTCGATTTCACATATTTTTAAATGTTGTTTTGTGCATACATGTTGATTCTAAGCAGATACATCCGGATGGATCTCTTGAAATTTATCAGGCAATTTATTTATTATGTCCTTTGTAGACTAGTCACATGGAATTTAGCCGTACGGGTATGATCGGTTAGAGGTACTGGGTTTTATTCCTGGTTTATGCCGATGTACTTCCTCGTGGATATTGCCGAGCTCTTATTGGAATAGAATTCGCAGAGAGCTTCTAGAGCAGAAATTGCATATACTGTTCATATCCTTATTAAGTAGAAATTATTCACGGTATGACTGCCATGGACTGATACCCACTATCACACTTTTAAAATCATAGGCTCATAATTTAACAATATATTATTTGAAGGTCAAATAATATACTGTGTTGTGTTGTTATACACTGACAGAGTGTACCTATCAATCAATTACTACCTGGAGAAACTAATTCTTTATGGAATGTCCTATAACATAACGTAATTTCGAATTATTCACTCAAAGATACAGGATGGAGCATAATGGAGTCTTTGACGCTAACCAAAAAAAACATTATTATATATACCTTGAATAACCAGTTTTTTCCACAACTAGAACTGTTTTTTTTTATTCAACTCGGAAATGTGAGACTCCATTATGCCCAACTGTATAACATCCACAAATCTGACATTATGTAAAGGGTGCCGTTTCAATGACCGCTACTGCCACCAGTTCGCTCATGTGCTTTTTATTTTAATATTTTATAGGAATTAGCTATCAAAACTCTTCTGATAGTCAGCCGCACTTTAGAAGGTAATTATACGTATTTAACAAAAATACATATTTCATATACCTGGACCTGTTGTATTGCAGTCGAGGGAGTCGAGCGACGATGGAGCAAAACAGTCATCGTCTTCCGATGAGGATGCCGTTGTCAGAGCTGTCGTCCTGTTGAGGTCGTTGGAAACGATGATCACCTCATCTGCCGCGGGGGGAAGGGACGGCGATGTTATTGTGACTGCTCCGGGAGGTGCCTACAAATTTAAATAAACTGTGTTATGATGTAATACATCAAAAAGAATTGCCTATCATAAAAGAGCAAACTTCATGAAAAAAAATAAAAAAGCTTCTTAGAAAATTAATTCTGGAATTCGTGCTGAATATCTACAAGACATACATCTGGCTATAGTGGAATATGGCCTCCAAATTTGGATTTGTATTATGTCAAGGATATTCAGGTATGCAAAAGATATGTTTGACCAAAATTACAGAGGAATTAAGGCATATGGAATATAAAGACACAACATTGAAACTGCCCTGAATACATACAAGACAGACGAGAATGTGGACCTAATCTACCAAGCCATTCTAGCTGCAGTGACTTTCTTAACGTACTCCACATAATGCCAATGCAATCTATGAAACTGGGCACATCAGCTTAAGCTGTTCGTTCGTTGTACTAATAATAATAATAGAAACATCCTAAAATTGCGGGCTGCCTGTAGCAATAGACAAACTACAACTGTATATTATAAATAAGATTAAGCAATTTTACTGCATGGTTTTTATGGATGTGTAAAAAATCGAATGCAGCTGTGGGTTACCCTACGTTAGACAAATGAAACGGCCCAAAGCCACTCTATTGATGGAACACATCAAAGCGGTTAAAAACGTTAAGGGAGAAAAAATTGGAAATCTGTGATCACATATTGCATAGCGGAACTAACCAATAGGTGTAGTTTCAAAATCTCATTGTGCTATCCAAAAAAAAAAAATCCATGCATGATCAGGAAAGCCATTAATATATGAAATCCGAACTTCCATAGAAACGATGGTTTTAAATTCTCTACTACGAGGAATCCTCATCTTAAAATGTTTTCAAGGCCTATCGCCGAATACACGGATGTAACACAAGATTCAGTGAGTGTTTCAAAATTCACAAAATTCACAAACGCCAAAACTGCCACCTTACCACCGTTATAATGTATGCAGTAATAGCAGCAGTTTGCTGCCTATCCGCAGAATAACGGATGATGAATGACAGCACTTTAGTCCACTCTGGACAACGGCGGTTGCAACATCGCCGAAACTTCGGGTGCTACAAACTTCACGAGATAAATTTGTTTATAATGTCAAACAACCGCGATAGTCTTCAGTTTCATATTACACATGTATAGATACTGAAAATTGCTTACCGCTTTTCCGTCCATAAGTACAGGTGGATGTGTCGTTACGACCATCACTTGACTGACATTTGCTGCCAGACTGTTGCTTAGGTCTTTCTCGTAGTCTTTGGTTGCTTCCGCTTTTGAATCACCTGTTTGGAAAAGTTTGAATTAGATGCGCTAGTGTGGGGGATACTAGCTACGAGATAGTCTCAGTATAACTCCGAGATAGTCTCAGGCAGTATTGGCAAAAATAATCACCGCTAAGATATGTAAAACCTGTAAATATTTTTATTTAGGGTTTAAGAGGTAGGTCTTTAACCCATTACTAGCAGAGCCTCGTGGATTTCAATATGCTCCACTGGCGGAGTTTTCATAACGTAGACATCACTGAACCACTTCAGGTTGCGGAGCACTAACCCGAGCATCCCAAATAATGAGCCCGCAAGTGTTTCTATATGGCTAGGTATGCGAGTTTGCTGTCGAATTTAATGCCACTCGTCGGAGCCGACTTCTTGCCAGTGAAGGGTCATGAGTGAGGTTGTGAGGAGCCACAACAGTGTTAAGACTAATGTCAGGACTTATTGCATTCAACAAACATCGGAAAGAGGACCAGGATCCAGAAAGAGGAGGATCCAGGAAATGCAGAGGAAGACGCAACAGCTCTATATATTTTGTGCAAATGTCTCACTCTAGCCAACTTAAGACTTAAACTACAAAGAATCCCTTATCGGAATCCCAACAAACTGCTTACGGCGCTAAACTGTAATTCCAAGTTACTATTCCGCCTCATTAAAGAGAGTGCACTACCGGGGCGGATCGAAGACCCTCAATACCACAGCACAGCATAGACACTAGATTCTATTAGAACAAATTTAAAAACAAAGCGTGCAAAGTCACGAGTCCTAAAGGCTACCAAAAATCGTAATACCATTACTAGACATTCGTGCCTTTGATCGAAAAAAGTCCCATATGGCCGCCACACAGCCAGTCAAGCGGAGTGCACGCAAGAAATTTGACAATCCACAATCTCGGAATGCAAACATAAGCATTTTTCATTACGTACCCCTCTGCTCACTTCCCTCGCAACATATCCCCGCCACGCCTTGCCATCCGAGAGTACGCTTATGGTTCTCTATGTATATGTGACCACAGTGAGCGTTCCACAGCCCGGAAACCGACACCTGGAACGGCTTAATGCATCTCCTCGGATGCCGCAGCCATCAGACGGTGGCTACACTGTCAACCGCCGCCCCCACGAGACAGAGAGAATAGGTAAGCCACCGACCTACAGTATGTCATCACCATACATTTAAAGATGTTGACATTCAAATTGTGAGAGACGCTCCAGCTATAAATGGCATCTATATTGCGCTGCAGTGATTCACAAGTTTGGATGCTACCAGTCAGGGAGAAACCATTTCAGATCATCCTCATACAGAATGCACAGATGCTATCGTTTCCCTACTTCTAATGTTGTCGACGAAGATACTGAAGAGTAGAGGACCCAAATTGGAAAGTGGGCTGTACCTTTAGCTGTAACTCCGCCAATGGGTATGATACGGCCTGTCGTCTCGTCCCTAATTTCCACGACTATCTGTGCCTTGTTGTTCTGCGTGTTTTCCTTGTGGTTAGCCACTTGGGCTTTCGGGGGAATCGGCTGTAATCAATCAAAATAACAGTTTTATAAACAATACTATCTGCTAGGGCATATTCGATATTGCAAAATATTTATTTATTTATTGATATTCAAGGCAAACGACTGTAATCAATCAAAATAACAGTTTTATAAACCATATTATCTGCTAGAGCAGGTGCGACAGTGAAATTTATTTATTTATTTCTTTATTGATATTCAGGGGAATCGACTGTAATCAATCTAAATAAAACTAATAGATTTATAACAAATAAAAAGAATAGTTTTATAAACAATTTTATCGGCTGGGGCAGAGGTGATAATGTAATTTATTTATTTATTGATATTCAAGGGAAACGACTATAATCAATCAAAATAACAGTTTTATAAACTAGTGGAATATTTATTACACGGCGTTGCCCGGGTAGAATTTTTGCAATCGGTTGAACGGTATACGAGTTGATGTGCTGCAGCACCATCTATTGGCGAGTTACAATAAAATAGATAGCTCAAACACATTATCCGTGTACAAATACCTATGTATAACAATTTTCATTTTGATTGGTTGAACAGTATAGAAATTGATGTGCTGTAGCGTCATCTAGTGGTGAGTTACATCAAGGTGCATAGTATAAAAACCTTCTCGATGAAAAAATACATATATGTGCCAACTTTCATGGTGATCGGTCAAACAGTGTAGAAGTCGAACTCAACAGATATACCAGCATCCATTTTTATATTTATAAATGACAAATTTACATGAAATATGTAATATATATTATGTATGTGTAAGTGTAAATAAAAGGTTTAATCAGGTTTTATTATTTCATTTTTAACTGGTTTACCACTTTCTGGCAAAATTAACTTCTACCCAAGCTAAACATATAGATCGCGGTGAATATATGTTTCAATACGTAATTCTGAATAAGGTGGTATTTCTAGCGTAATAGTTGGTCACAGATTACCTGATATTTAGGATAAAACGAATTTACCGCACAAAGTTTTGTAACACCCGACGTTTCAGCGATGTTGCAACTGCCGTTGTCCAGGATAGACGGTCTATCCTGGATAACGGCAGTTGTAACATTGCCAAAACGTTGGGTGTTACAAAACT
>JAOPUG010000125.1:6091205-6103295 GCA_027564375.1 Micropterix facetella
TACCCCTGGGTGTCGATCCTGTTCTCTGCCATTTTTAGCAGTAGTTGATCTACTGCTAAGGTCCATAGCAGGGGCGAGAGCACACCCCCTTGTGGACAGCCTCTTGTTGCAGTTACCTCCAGGTTTGTTCCATGAAGGGCTACCTTGGCGGTTCTGTTTGAGAGCATCGCTTTAACCCATCTAGTCGTGGTGGAGTCCACTCAAATATATCTTGTATAAATATTATGGATCTTGTTTAAATATTATGGATCTTGGTCGCTCCAGGTAAATAATTAACTCCTTCCTAGAAAAAAAATATCTAAAACTGTAATTTCCGCATCTCAAAGTCTATGACTTTGAAGGGGGTAGTGAATAGGGGGTTAGGTGAACATGCTCACATGTTGCAAGACTGCTGTCCTAAACCTTCCACAGCCGCTCGTTAGTCCGGAGTCCACCTCTCACCCGCAGAAGTGTAACAATGGTATTATAATGGGACCGACTATGGTCTGTGGATTCCATGGCAGCTCCATTTATATTTACTTACTTACAGCAATCGATTAATTAGAATTATCGAAATACAAAGTAGAACATCTCTATTTGAGATAATCCCTCGCATGATTATTCCAATAGAGACTTGAAAAAGAAAAGCCATGAACTTTCAATTTGAAACTGTGACGATTTTGGTGTTTGTTCTGGTTACTCTGGTGTATAGTTTGGTAGCTCAGACACCACTGTTGTGCGACCGTGGTGTCCCAGCGAAATAGGGCCTTAAGTAGCGGTATTGAATCTCAGACAAACCTGCACAGATATCCACAAAAACTTCTCGGTACATCCAGTCAAAATGGCGCTGGATTGGAGTATGGCAGTACAACCATGAGCGATGTGGATCTAAAGAAGGTACTCTTGCGAGAAGATTATAACAATAAAAGTTTGGCTCATGCCATTGGCATCCAATGTCAAAATAACTGGACAACAATTGATGGAATGCTACAGAGCATACCACCCTATAATGTACCGGAAGATAATGTTGTAATATGACTGAACTTCGGGTTCCTGATGGTTCCTTGCAGCTTGGGCCAGATGGCCGCTTATGTCAACTGGTCGGCCCAACTCATGGGGTTACAACGAAGTTTAAATCGAAAATACAGAACAAGGGAATTTATTTGACGTTGTTCACGGGACCTACCCCTACACAATCCTGAAACTTTTGGAACTACATAGATTTGTACCGCTGATTTTCCTATTCTGCGTGGACTATTAATCACGTCAACAATGTATATTTCCCATTTTAAGTGTTTAGACGCAGTCACTCCAAGGTCTCTGTGGAATGTCACTGCTTTTAGTTGTTGGACTTTGACGGTGCAGCTGCTATTTTATAATGCTCGATTCGTATTTTCTTTCATTGGTAGTTTTCTGTTTGCAGGATACGGTCGCCGTGAAGTGGCAGAAGCGTTAATAGCGTCCGGTGCGGCTCTTCAAGCGAGGGACGATGGGGGTCTTCAACCGTTGCACAACGCTTGTTCGTTTGGTCACGCGGACGTCGTACGGGCGCTGCTAAATGCCGGAGCACCCGCCAACGCCCGAGACAACTGGGGCTATACGCCTTTACACGAAGCCGCAGCCAAGGGCAAGATCGACGTATGCATAGGTTTGTTTTGCAAATTTTCTTCCCTTTGATGAGAAAACGTCTATAGCAAAAATCCAATCCGATACTCTTATGCAATGTATGTATAACAATCAATAAGTAGACCTTCCGAAGTAAGGGATTTGGGAGTTGTATTTGATACACAACTAAATTTCCACACCCACATGTTAAACATTTGCAATCGTGCAATCAAAATGTTGGGTTTTTTGATATGTACATGCAGACATTGAATGATATTAATGTAATTATTTTATTTTGGAATACAACTCTGGCATCCGGTGTGGAAATATACTCAAATACACCCTGATGATGGAGCGTATCCAGAGAAAAATTTTTGAGATATATTTACCTTCCACAATTCGGTTTCTATCCTGCGCTCTATCCATTTAGCTTTATTTTAGGCATGATGGGTTATAAAGTATTGCAACCTTATCTATGCCTATAACATCATCAAAGGGAATGTGTACTTACCACAAATACTTCAAAATTTGCCACTGTATGCGCCGGTTAACTATACAGCGATCCAAAATCACCTGCTGTTCAGAGCCAGCATACCGTACAAATATTATAATTGATAGACCGATTGGTAGGATGATCAAATTATTCAACAGTCTTCCTTCCGAAATTGACATTTTTAACATTTCTCTGTGGAAATTGCATAAGAAACTGTCTCTCCAGTTAAACATAGTTAATATGAAATCGAAGACTATCACGGTTATTTCACATTATAAATAGATAAATTAAACAAATTTTCTGCGTGAAGTTTTTTTAACACCCGACGTTTCGATGATGTTGCAACCGCCGTTGTCTAGGGTAGACTAAAGTGCTGTCAGTCATCATCCATTGTTCTGTGGGTGCCGCCTACTAATTATATTTATCAAGTCTGACTTTAAATGATTCACACTTTTCGAACTTGACAACACTTGGCAAACTGTACCACATCTTCACTATTCGGTTTGAAAGGAAGTGCTTGAAAGGTTTGCTCTTGTGGGAGGCGCTTGCGAGCTTCTAGGAATATCCTCTGAGGTGATGTTGGCGTTGATCCTGTATATCGACTATAGATTTACTATATTGTCATAGTGGCTAGCTAGGATCTTAAAAGTTTCGATCATATCACCTCTGTCTCGTCTCGCTTTCAGTGAGGGCAGTCTGAGGATTTTTAACCTTTTCTCATAGCTGAGTCGTTTTATTTGGATCACTCTTATTCGTACCTTTGGTAACCATATTCAAGCAGCACTCTCATATATATCTTGTACGAGGTGTGTCCGGAAAGTGCCCTACCTGTGCGTATTTCTACACTTTTGAACTCGTTCAAGGGTTGGTGGACCCGACTTTAAGATAAATATTTACACTTACTCGTATTTCTTGTCTTGATATTAAGGATGTTAATGTTTTATGTGTTTTAGCGCTACTCCAACACGGTGCAGATCCTAACATGAGAAATTCAGAAGGGAAAGCGGCTTTGGATCTCGCTGACGCTACAACCAGACCAGTTTTGACAGGTATCATTTATTTCTTTATATTTTTAGGTTTCCATACCAAAACGTACAAGCTTCGCTGTGTCTGTATATCACTGTTGATTGCCTTGGCTAGTTTTAAACCTACCCACATTATGTATTTGATTGTGATCATAAAGTGATAGTCAGATGTAGAACTCAGCTAGTTTATCCTCTAAGTACTTTATTCAACCATTCCAATCACAAAGCTACATTTCCAGTGAAATGGAAAGAGGCAAATATTGTGCATATATATAAAAACGAGTCCAAACACTATGTCGAAAATTATAAACCCAATCCCGATATTGCCCGTTTTCAGCAAACTATACGAAAAGATATTGTTCGATAAAATATACCCTGTTGTATCCCTGTATTTTTTGATGCATCAGCATAAATTTATGCAAAATGATTAGTCCTCACCAATTGTAATTAATTCATCGATTGTGTATCCAATTCCATTGATAATCGTTGCCAAGTCAATGTAATTTATACGGATTTCTCTAAAGCTTTCGATCACATGGACTACTTTATACTTCTGAGAAAGCTACAGCCTCTGGGGGTTCATTGTGACCTATTGTGGCGGATCTGGGGGAACACCTCGGGCGGCCCTGGACGGTTGACCCGCATTGCTCTACTGACGAATAGTCGGGGTAGTCTGGAAGCGTAATGTGACCTAAGACGCGGAGGTAGTTGTTGACCTGGCGTCACCTATCCTTAGAAACGATCTGTCGGCCACTCGATCTTGGGTGGCAGTCTGAATAAAGGATGCCTCGGATCTGTGATTTTTTTCAGAGTGACGGTATACTGCGTATAATACGTCTGGTAGAGGCCGAGCAAGCGACGTCGAACCCGGGCCAAACGTGTGGATGGAGAAATCTGTCTAAATTTGGTAGTCAGAGGGTGAGGGCCACTGAGTGTTTTTGCTCAGTGCTTTGCCGTAAGGGATGGCCTCTAACAGGCCATGGTAGAGCTGGATTTGTGGATTATATTGTCTGCAACTCCTCACTCTCATCTCGGGGCGATATAACAATAAAGTTTGTTGAAACGCCTCAAGATGGCCAGTAGCATGCATCCTAAATCAAATCTGTCCCATCTGTATATGCTGGTGGCAGCTGGTTTAAAATCTCTTCAGGCCCAAACACCACGTTGGGCTAGCTCTAAAACTGCCTTCCCTGCTTTATGCCAATTCCAGACTAACCAAAACTGCGATTCTGTTCAATTCTAAGGATCCGGCAATAATTAAGCACGCAGTAAGTGGCTGTAGTGAATCAAATGATTCCCGGGTATACTTCCACAATAAAGTTTTTTGCTAGAACCAGCCAGAATGGCACTGGTCTGGGGTCCTCAAAAAGTCCTTCTTGAGAGGAGATAACCACAGCAATAGTATGGATCATGCTGTTAGCCTTCCCTTGCACAGCTGGACATATCTTTTCTGGCTTCAAAGTGTCCTTAAATCATGGACAGTATACTTACCGCTAAGACAAGGTCCTTGCTGTTATTTGCGAGGTAATTAGCCTCTCAGAGGCTAGTGCCAACACATTTTGTGTGGGTTGGCTCTAAAGGCAAAACACATTCCACTACAAAACCTTTCTCAATAACCAAGAAAGCTTCAGATTGGATTCTGGAGGTCGATTCGGTCTCTAAGCAGTATCATTATCCTTTAAGTCTCGGATGTACAGCCCTCCATCCAGATATATGTAACACTACTCTGAAGATCACTCTAATTGTAGAATAACAGTTCTATGGGAGTCAAATATACCCAAAGACCATAAGTACAAACTAAATAAATGTCATGATCTTGCAAATGCAGTCATCTGGAACGGCTCCTAGAAACTAGAGCCGACTTGACAATATATATTTTCTATATTCTCAGGGAATCAGGAGTACTTTTTCTACAGGAGTGATGGGAATCAAATATCCCAAAAGACCATGAGTATCTCACCTGGAACGGCTTCACTGTTCACCTTCATGCGGTGGAAGTTGGCGCCCGTGGCTCTCTATCTAAATCTGTTTCATCTCTTTAAGTATCTTGGTCTCTCCCAGAAGATAATTAACTCTTTATTTGAAAAATATCTAAAACTGCGATCACCACACCTCAAATTCTATGGCTTCGAATGGAGGAGTACGGTAAGGTGAACGTTCACATGTGGCAGGACAGCTGTGCTAAACCTACCACAGCCGGTCGTTAGTCCGGAGTCCACCGCTCACCTCCCCAAAAGTGTAATAATAGCATTATGATGGGCCGACTCCGGTCAGTGAATTCCATGGCAGCTCCGTTCGTATTTATTATTTATTCTTTAACTTTTACCTCGGCGCATTAAAGTGGCTCCCAACGTAGGCAGAAATTGACGGAATAAAGCTATTATTAATGGCAATTCGGCCTACAAGCTGCTTTATGCTATTTTTAAAATGTTTAACTTACCCGGAGTCCACTGCCCATCATCTAGATGTGTGTGAATTCCATGTCAGCTTCGTTTTTATGTTCTCTTTCGTTCTCGGCAGGATCATACCGTGCTTCCGAAGTCTTGGAAGCGGCTAGGGCCGGCGCCGAAGACCGCTTGGCCGCTTTAGTGACTCCTCTAAATGTGAACGTCCACGCCTCCGACGGTAGAAGATCAACTCCTCTGCATCTTGCGGCCGGTTACAACAGGGCGCGAGCTGTATGGCTTTTGCTGAGGCGCGGTGCTCACGTACACGCTAAGGATAAAGGGTAATTTTTCTTATTAAATCAATCTCCTCTTATTTATTATTTTTATTTTATTGACTGAATGTAGGGATGTCATGTTTAACTCAACCGTTCGGCATTCCGTCTGTTTGTCTGTTAAGGTAGTCCATTGTTTTGTTTTGACATGGAATATCAGAGAATTGTAATAGGAGGTTACAACGTCATGCATCACAAGTGGGAATTGTATCAGCGAAGTGCGTGTAGGGAGGTCGAGCTTAAATGCGTTAATTTAGCATTTGTGCTGTCATGCACCCTTGATAGCATCAGCCAGTTGAGAGGTGTCAGTACTACAGGCAAAGACGCCATCCCAGGATGTTAGAACGACTGTTGTCATCCTGAGGTGAACGCAGACTTGAATACAGTGACAGTATACAATCTAACTATGCCAACAACCCAATCCAATGTAAAGAGTCCAACACCTTACAGCGAGGCACTGGGAATTGCCACCCAGAATCCAGCCTCACTCATTAACTACTAAATTTAGACGGCAAATTTAGACGTCCACCAGTTTGGTTCCAGGCTCGAAGTCGCTTACGCAACCTCTACCTATTGTAATAACGCGGCATTCCGTTACTCGGAAATATTGCGCACCCGTGGCGTCCTTTACTCGGAACGCCAAGCCTTACCCCCTTACTACCAGATTTGGACGGATAGATCCATCATCCAGTTTGGTCACAGATTCGAGGTCGCTTACGCAGTCTCTACTTTAGGTAAGCGGTAATTCGTAACTCGAAATAATGGCGGATCCGAAGCATCCTTTGCCCGTCGATTTTACTCGGGTTTGGATAGCCAATAGATCGTTTCTAAGGATAGGCGACATCAGGTCAATATCTACCTCCGCTGTCATAGGAAACGTTTCCAGACTCCCCTGGTTATTTGTCGATTGAGCAGCTTAGCCGGCAAACTATCCAGTGCATCAACCGCTCCGTATCGCCGGATCCGCACTTCGATCCCAGCTGTCAACGGTTTCAGTTTACAGATCGCAGGCAATGGTCTCGGTGGCTCTTCCAGGTTGTCCCTCTTTGAGGAGGCTAACAGATAGGAGCTGAACCGTAAGTTGGGCCGACCAAAGAACATACATAGGTCATAAGGCCCAAGCTGCACGAACCGTTAGGTACCAAACCGATTGCATCAACCAGGACGAAATTGTGCTAAAAAAAGCCTGAGACGCCTTATATGAAACTTTATTGTACTGACACTCCAAGGTGCTCATTCCAGCGTATGCCAAAAAAATATTTTGGCCCCAGTATCTGTCAGTACATACTGCAGTCTCTCTTCGTCATTGAGTTGTATCGCTGCAAATCCAAAATCTAGATGACTCATCATATTTCCGATATTTTCGCTTCTTGCCATATCCACCACAAGTTTGTGGTGTGTCTTTTTTATTTTTGCTCTTACAACATTACTAAGGTTCAATAAAAACTTGTCCATTGTTGACAACTGTAATATATTATTAAAAGTTTGATCTTAAGTGAATGTCATGGAGGCAGCAACAACACACATACAAACCAGCAAGGGAGAGCGAGGCAAGATTAGATGGTGAGATTTTTTGAAGTGCCCACAGCGCTATCTATATGTTTTTATAGTGTCAATGCATGACGCCCTCCCATCGTTTGCAGTGACGCCAGCGCGGCCGCCTGGCTTGGTTGTGTCGAGAGCGGTGTCTTATTTTTAGTTTACCGCCATTTCGATATAATTTTCAACTACGTGGCATTTGAGGAAAAACCGATATTGGATGTTCTTGTGTTTTATTCGGAACAATCAATAAGTGTAGAATATGGGAAAGTTGATGTGTTTTTTATATACACATTGAGGAAGATATGGCAATAATGTCTTCTGAAAAGGTATGCTATGGGGCATGATGTATCCCTTTTTTATATTATATTATAAGTACATAGTCGCTATGTACATAGAACATAGCCGACTTGACAATTTTTTTTTCTCGGGGAATCAGGTGTATTTTTTCTACAGGAGTGATAAGAATGAGATATCCTAAAAGACCACGAGTACAGATTACATGGAATATCATGATCTCGTAAATGCCATCACCTGGAACGGCTTCCCTAGTCACCTTCATGCGGTGGAAATTGACGCTCGTGGCTTCCTATTTAAATCTCTGTTTCACCTCTTTGAGGATCTTGGTCTCTCTAGGAAAATATATAACTCTTTCCTTGAAAAATATATAAAACTGCAATTTCAGTATCTCAAATTCTATGACTTCAAATGGAGGAGTACCACACAGGTAAGGTGAATGTTCACATGTCGTTAGTCCGGAGTCCAGTACTCACTTGCGAAAAGTGTAACAATAGTATTATGATGGGCCTGACTCCGGTCGGTGAATTCCATAGCAGCTCCGTTTGTATTTACTTTACTAAGCATTAAAGAAAGTCATTTTATGGAGGACATAACTGCGTTGGAGTGAAGATAGACTACGTGCATAGAGCTTAAAGTAGACTGTTGAAAAATAAAAACAATTTTGTCACATTAAACTGAGTATTTTCTTGATAGGCCAGATACTTATTATCTCGCCCTTGTATAGTATGATATTTGTGAAAATAAAAAACTAAAAACTGAGTAATGTGATTTTTTTACCTTTTCAGTGGTTTGGTCCCACTGCACAACGCTTGTTCGTATGGACATTACGAGGTTACGGAGATGTTGGTGAAAGCTGGGGCCGATGTGAATGCGACGGACCTATGGGCCTTTACACCATTGCACGAAGCTGCGAGCAAAGCCAGGATTGAGGTAATGACCCAAATACTAATTCGATAGTGATACTGGGTTAAACTGCTACGGGCGAACCCGGCCACCCTGGAGCGTTTCAATTATCTTTTGGTTATATCACCCTGGGGTGAAACACAGAGACTTGGGGACGAAGACGAATCTACGTACCAAGGTCCACCTTAGCCCGTAAGAGTCTGACCCTTACCGCGAGGCACTGAGTATTTCAGTGTGGCGTCCATTGCGCCCTTACTACCAGATTTCGTCAGACTTCTCCGACCTCCATCTGGTCGTGGGCTCGAAGTCGCTTGCGAAACCTCTGCTTATTGTGATAACGCGACATTCTGTAACTCGGAATATCACAGACCCGTGGCGTCCTTTACTTGGAAGGCCACCCAAAATTGGGTGGACATGGGGTCATTTCTAAGAGTAGGCGACGACAGGTCAACACCTATCCCCCGTCTTAGAGAACATACCCCTCCGGATCTCAGTCGATTGACAACATGGCAGGTTTTCTCATTCTGTGCGCCAGCCTTCCAGTTCCGCCCGAGATTCCGTCCCCAGATCCACCGCACAGCGGGTTTACCAAGTTGATCCCTCTTCGAGGAGGCTACCGGATAGGAGCTGCCCCACAAGATGAACCAGCCAAGTTATAGCCCAAGCAACACGGAACCGTTAGAAACCGACTCAAAGCTACAACATAATTTGCACAAGCGTATAGCGCAGGGTAAGGGGACATCCATTAATTACGTGAGCTCAAAATGGGGGGTGGGAGGGGCGCCAAATCTCACAAAATCTTATTTAAATGGAAGGGGGTCAATGAAAATTCTTTACTTAGTTTTTATACTGGGTCACATATATATTTGTACCAATTTAAATGTCTGCCTTAGAATAGGCTATATCCTAGTTAGGTGCCATTAATATAAGATTACTGGAGACAGTTTTTGGCATATCACGTCATTAGTTTTTTGCTACTAGATTTTTGTCCGACAATTTAATGCACATGTTGTCAAATTCACTGTAGGTACTTTATTGTGAATTACAAATTAAATTAATACAAATATAAAATTTATCTTGTTTTAAAGCAAATAGAAAGGAGTCTTTTAGTGGAAGAGAACGAATTCTGACACGTGTAACTAGACGATGGTTTTTCCTGACGTTATGGAAAAGTTACGTTAGCTGTATTCACTGGGGCAATAAGAGTGCGACTGTCGCGTATGGTGCATGTTGGGACTATGTTCATTGAGTGTTAGGACAGGTAGTTGATTTCCACCGCTACAATGAATATTTTGGCACGAGACCACAAGTACAAACTAAATAAAAACAATGATCGTGCAAATGCCATCGCCTGGAACTGTTCACCTTCAAGCGGTGGAAGTTGGCGCTCGTGGCTTGCCAGCTAAATCTCTGTTTCACCTCTAAGGATCTTGGTCTCTATAAAATGATCAACTCCTTCCTAGAAAAGCTAGATTTCTAGATTTAGCGTTTCTTAGCTTACTACAAGTTTCTGAGTAAACTTTTATTTGCAGGTTTGTTCGTTATTGCTTGCGGAAGGAGCAGATCCTACACTGTTGAATTGCCATGGAAAATCAGCGATAGATGTCGCTCCAACTAAGGAACTACAGGAACGTCTCGCCTGTGAGTAATTTTTTTTTTCTCCTAAAATACAGCAGCGAAGGAATTACCGGATTGTATTAGGAAAACTTACGTTTATAAGAGATGTATGTATGGATGCGCACAACTTTCGACTGTGCTATCTAGCTTTAATGGGAGTCTCTTTATCACCAGCGAACAATCGCCCTGCATCCATCCATCTCAAAAAACAAGCTAACCTTTTGCAAAATAAAATATCTAATAGAGTTAATTTCAAACGAAAAACAAAGGAAAAGTCACATTGATGAATTCGGCGAAAGCTATATCTTAAATATAGGATGACAGAAATATTTTTAAATTTTGGAACGTTATCTTTGTATGCTAATATAGTGAGTAAGTGGTTTCTTTAGGTAATCGGTCTTTTTTCAGGTAATGGTTCAAGTCAGACACGATTCAACTAACATTAACTGGTGTATATGGAGTTTGTGACACAGACTATCCTTTCTTTCACTCATCACCTTTGGGTCATCCGAAATGCTGCGGACTCTGACTATTTATTTGTTTGCAGTTGAGTATCGAGGACATCTTTTAATGGAGGCGTGCCGGTTAGCCGAGCCGGCTAGAGTGAAAAAATACCTTTCATCCCAGTGCCAGATTGGATCACAATTGCAAGCAGTTTCAGTGAGTACAATTTATTTTATTTACTTTAATCCATACAGCGGTGATTCCGTAAGTGTGCGCCGGGGCACCGTATAAACAGGGACGCCGCGAGGCACTCCTGCGTACGGGAACGGGTTCACTTCACCAGTTCCGTTCACTGAACTGATTCAGATCAGAACCGAAACACTAATTCAGATAGTTTAATTTTATAGTAATTGCGGGAAACCAGAGATTAGAAGCAGAATAGGCGGGTTGCAAAATTGCTCGAAATCAGAAGTTAGAAGCAGAATTGAGCAGGCCCGCAGAGCAGTCGGTTTTGGGGCAGGGTTATTTATCCTATACTTGACAGATCTATGAGCTAGTATATCACCAGGCATGAATCTTTACAACACTATAAGCTCAAAGCTGGTGCAAAACTATAGGGCACTTTTGAACTGATTAGACAAACAACGACAATGACAAATCTTATGACCATAAGACTGCCCCTGAGGCTTTAGCACTAAATAGGAACAATTTACGCATGCTGGTGAGGGCGCTCACGGGGCATTGTGGCCTGAACAGACACATGTTTGACCTCAATCTCCAGTACACTAGAGTGTGCAGATTCTGCCAAACTGCAGATGAAACTCACCTGCACCTCGTATGCGAATGTGGCCTACCGATGTGTAAAAGAAACACCCACCTGGGTGGCGACTACCTCCAAGCAAAAGAGGTAAAACAATCCAGCGCCAAAAGCTTACTGCGGTTCTTAAACGACACGAAGCTTAGCACAGAACTTCAGTAGGTGGTGATGACAATAGATCAGAAACGGTTGAAGTGATATAAGGCTCAGTGAACCTGAAACAGCCCCACACAACAAAAAAATATTAAAATAATGAGTCTATGGAGACGATACGAAGAGATATCAAATCCACTACTCAGCAGCTGCGGTTCACAGAATGACCTCGACGGCATCGGAATGGCTTCTAACTCTGAATGCTGGAAAATGTGTTGTTCTTCATCTTGGAAAAAAGAACACCAAGCAGCTATACTTTTTGACTTAAAATGAGAAGAAAACGTGACTGCAATAGTAAAGAAGGCAAACTCTTTGTTTTTTCTCATTCGGAGAGTTTTTCACCATAATACAGAGGAACTGATACTCAAGATCTGTAAGTCATTTGTGAGATAATAATAATAATAATAATAATAATAAATGCTTTATTCAGTTAAGAAAAGGCGAGCTTATTGCCTGCAGGCAATATTCTAAAGCTAACCTAAAAAGATATGCGAAC
>JAOPUG010000125.1:6172907-6185243 GCA_027564375.1 Micropterix facetella
TATTGCGTAATATTTATAACGCTAGTACGCAAATTGCAGCTATGAGGCACAAAACCCTTTGGTTTTCGGCTTTGCCTTCGTCAGTCTCAAGTTATTAGAATACCACCACGTAAACGCCTTTTAATGGCTTTAATATTGTTTTGAGAACAATTCAAAGAGGATTGAAAAAACCCTAATTACATTTATTATATCTTTCACACCATAAACGTGCCAAAGCGCATTATAAGTACATCTGTGTTCGACAAGCCAAAACGTTCGATAAGTTACATTATCCGACGAATTATAGGTATTCTTAATATTCCTCTTACAATATTGAGTGAGACATACCTGGTGTTTTCGTATTATAAACCATAATTGACTTTCTTATACATTGAATTATATTATAACCTTTTGATGGGATAACAAAAACCCTTATTTATGCGACAGACAGCTTTTCATTTGGGGCTGGTCGCGGAAGGTGGAAAGCGACGGAGGAGTATAACATTTATGCCCAGGATACTGTGATCGCGCTCTAGTTTGTATAGAGCTAGCCGACATACAAATTACCACGATTCGCTGAGCTAGGCCTGGCACGGCTAAGGTCACAGCGACCCAGACGCCGTGACAAAAGTGCGTCACTCCTTTTGTATGCGCATGCAATTGGGGAATCTCCCGGATATCTCCGTAGGTTGGTTGAGAGGGTGACAGGGCTGGCGCCCGGGCTTTTAGTCCCTACATCCGTTGCGTACCAAGCAACTGCTCTGGAGTCTAACGAGCCATCTTGAAGAGCGTAGATGTCGAGGTATCTGTGGTAAGATTTCGAAGTCGCTGCCCTTATAGAGGGTCCAGAAATCGTAAACCGAGGCCACTGCAGTGTAAAACAAAAATTTGGTATTCTACGGTAAACAGCCAGCGCCGAAATGAGTTAGGAATTAGTTACTTTATGTCATAAGGTCTTGTGCAATGCAATATAATGTCTCGTATATACTAGCAAAATAAGAACAGGTTTATTCCTACCCAATTAATTTCTTCTTCTTAAGGTGACTACCTCTCTGAGACAGTGAAAAACTGCATTTGCGATAAAATGTAAGTGACCTCCGCGTCTTATAGTAAATTTCTTAATCTCTAGTAATATGATGCGGTATTTCAATATTTTGTTTTTTTTCTGAATTAAAATAAATAAAAGCGGAAATCATCGCCTATCTGTAATTTGTATTTTTTTTAGAATCCATAGGGGTGTAGCCATGCTACATAGTTGGGATCAAGCGGACGAGCAGCACGACCGCGCTTCATGCCAATCAATCAAGGGCGGAACAAATGCACCGATGCGATTTTTATACGGTAACCCGCGAAGTGCGAGCGAAACGGCGCCATGCGAATGATAGAGACAGAAAGAGGTGAACTGGGACAGCATCTCACTAGGAAGAAGAGAGAAAGAAAAGGCCCGGACGATAACAGCCAGGAAGATCCGGGACCCTGGAAAGAAGATAAAGCGGAACATCGCGAGTCATCGATAGCATATCGACGCAAGAAGAGGGGCGGCGTGAACAACTCACCGAACAGGACAGTGACCAGACGCGCACTGAATTCGGAACGTTATTGTGTGGTTGCGTTTTTGCAACGCCAAAAGCTATTATAACTGACTAGTGGTCGGCCGCTTGCGCGAGTGGTTGGTAGTAGCCGCGATGTCGTCGGTATTGACCACACGCTGACCACACGTTCGCGACAGCATTTGAACGCGACTGCAAAATGTCGTCCGTGGGAATGGAATTCGTAAGTTTTGATACGATTTTGCACCAAGCCACATTTTAGCCGCTGTGGTGCGGTTGTGATTGTAGCGCGTGTGAAAGGATTCTTGCATACACACCATCGTGTATAAACTAAACTCGACGCCACTGCAAGACATTCAACAGATAGTCGACCGACAGATGCCAGACTTAGATAACCCTGACGACACCATGAGCGCTCATATTAATCAGCAATATCATTAACTAAAAATAAATTCTATAGTTATATATATACTCTACTTAGTCTCATTACCTTTAGCGATGAGTTCCTCATTTTCGCCAGGTTCCTCGTCATCCTTTTTTGACTCGATTTGAAGAGAATCTTCAGTGATTTCCGTAGCGCTATCAATCAATAGGGTTGTCACTTCTTTCTCGTCGATCTCTTCCGCGTTTTCAGGGCTGTTCTTTTCGAGAACTTCTGAGAAGAGGGCGTTCTTGGATACATGGGCGAAAGTGCCTTCCGCTTCAATCATGCCCTGAAGAGTGAAGGTAAATTTAAAGTAGCGTATTTTATTAATAGTTTTTTACTAGATGTGTTGCCCGTCACTAATGTCCCCCCACCTCCCCCTGAATTCCACCCCTAATATTATTATGAACTGCGAAAACAAGAAATGTCTCATATTTAAATACCAACGAGCGAGAAGGCAAATCGCTGAATCAATGATATACAGAGAAGGCAAACGCTAGATGAAATCGTCTGTCGGCTAGCGAGTAAAGTGGTGTTGCGACGTCAATGAACTAGTGCGAATATTTTGATGGGAGTAAGATTCACGGGGAGAAAGCGAGAGAAAGAATAAAATATAATATATGTGTTCGACAAATTACGGAATTTTTAAGACGCCCAGTTTAAAGCATTCAACTCGATTTATTTGTTATCTGAAACGAGACGCAATTTATACGACATTCCGGCGAGGCTAAAACTCAAAGTGGTTTGCGACCACCTTGCGGAGGGCATTTCAGAAAATCCTTTTGTCCGGGCGTCACTTGAAAAATCCTATTTGCGATGCAGCTAGGCTATTTATATGTATGTACGACGATTTCGTCGAATATGTCTTTCGCTTTCCCTCAAGAAACGAATGCACATTGTTCGACTTGTATGATAAATCGCCGCTTCAGAAATTCGGTCGGGGCGTCCCGGCGTAACGGCCGACCCTGGAATGCCGTGGCAATTTTGTAAACGTGTCAAAAATATTTGCTGGCCTCTGGTTATAATGTATCTAATCAAAATTTCCGCTCACATGGTTTAGTAATGATATACCTACATATACATACTAAATGTAACTTACTTAAATATAGTAATGACATAATTTAATTAATGGTCTAAATGTAATGAACCTTTATATAAATCGTATGTACCGCGACGGAGGATTGAAGTTAATTGACACAGTCGTTCGAAATGAATTTATGCATAATTGTCTATGGCCCAATTGACTTAAATGGGCCATAGACAATCTAGCAAGCTAAACTGTTCAAGAATCACCCACCCACTTTAAGGGCAATATTATTATACTTGAATGGTGGTATAATTTAGACGCCATTTAAAATATGGATGTCTACTTACATTCTTCAAGATGATAATTTTATCGGCCGTTTTCAAGTGATGTAGTTGATGAGTCACAAGGATTCTGCTTTTCTTTCCTAAAAAGCCTTTGATGCATTCCTGAAGGAGATGTTTGCCAACGTGAGTATCAACAGCTGATAATGGGTCGTCCAAAAGATATAAATCAGCCTAGAAATATATAAAAAAGCATAATCCTTTTGTAGCACATCATAACGTACATACTCACATACTATGTTACGCTATACCTGTACGTCATATATTTGTTTATGTACGAGTATGTAGGTATAACGTAGCTACATGCCAAAAAGTGTATAAGGTGTCAAAAAGAATACTTTGAAAAATAGTAAATACAATATAAACATAATAATGATTTACTTTATCAGAATTCAGAAACTTTCAGTGTGGCCTAAGTATATACACATTTTAGTTATAAATTTTATTAATTTTGACCCTACCAAGTGTAGAAACTCTTATCAACTTATTTAATAAAATAAATAATGGTATACTCTCTGGATACCCTATGATCAGCTCTTTCTAATGCTACTCCTCTTCTATATTTTAGGCTTTGTGTTTGCTCGTGATTTAGCCGACTTTCTCAATTTAGTTTTAATTTATTTCACTATAAATTCTTACTGTCTAAAATTGAATTGTATATTTAGGCCCATATTTCACCGGGACATCACGGTGGCACAAACAGTTGCGCTCCCGTGGTGTCTGAGTTACCAACCCAGAGACACCAGAATTACACCCTAGCAGACGCCAGAATCGTCACAGTTTCAAAATGGAAGAGTTAGCACTTATGCTGAACTTATGGCGTAAAATAAAGTTAAAAAAAGGAAAATAAACAGTGGTTGTTTCATCCTTTCGTAGCCGATCGCCCTACGAAAGGACAATTCGTCAACATATTATAAATCGTCAACAATAAATAATTCGTCAACACATAAATCCACAACTTCCTCCCAGCATTTCTTTTCAAGTCTCTATTGGAATAATCCTAGGAGGCACTATCCTAAATACATAGATGGTCTACTTTGTGTTTCGACAACAAACTTTCTGTATCGAAATTTTCCATTTTCTACGACGTAAATCATAGTGTACGCACGAAAGTGGTGGCTGAGCCAGTGAGACGCTATACAGCGCTATACATATTAGTGGTTGGGTAAACCAGCATATGATACGCGAAAAAGCAGACGTACGCTTATTTTATTTTTATGGTATTGGTATTATGACACGTATGTGAAACATCACCGTTTGGCAGCCGTGTTCGTGGCAGTGGTTGAGGAATCAGAAGTTAAATTATTTTTTTGACAGCTCAGTCGTGTATAGGCAATCATACTCGTATAAGCAAGCGTGGTTGAAGAATTGAACCGATGCATCGACGCGTGCACAGAGCACGCGTCGATGCAATTGGGCTACCAAATTGGTTGTGCAACTAAGCGGACACCAGGTGAGATACCGTCCATAGAGCTGTATATATTTTGTTGGTGGCGTGACTGGTTACACCACCGTGGTGTCCTGGTTATATAAGGCTCCTCGCAAAGCTTTTAGTTTCTCAGTTTACGTTATGAAAGAGTTACATCAATATTTTAAAGTATCACCGTATTCACGTCAAAATCCGGGAAAATATTTAAAAATTCCTGGACGTACCTTCCTATACACGGCTCTAGCCAGATTGATCCTCGCACGCTGGCCTCCGCTAAGGCTCACCCCTCTCTCCCCTACGATTGTATTATCTCCTTTTCTGAATTGATCGAAATCCTTGACGAGTGCACATGCTTTGACCACTTTGGTATATCTTTCCTTATCGAAGGGCTGACCGAAGAGTATATTGTCCTTTACAGTACCGACGAACAACCATGGTTCTTGAGAAGCGTACGAAATAGTTATTCCATCCATATTCACTGACCCGGCCGCCGGTAGTAGCTCTTTGAGGAGAAGCTGCAGCAGCGAACTCTGAAAGTAAATATAATATTGTACTGCACACTACGAGATGATATCTAAAGAGAGTGCACTTTGGCTCTCTAGACTGAGCTTGGAGCTACGTAGTAAAATCGAAATTATCTCGGTCGAAGAAGAAGAAGCGGGTGCTGCTAGTGCATATCAGCAGTGAATCGGAGATGCGTCCGGTCACCGTAGAATACTAAACCGTTACAAGCGAGGTACAAAAGGCTGATTAAACACTTCGACGCAGTACACGACACGATCGCTCGCACGGACGCGCTATCTTTTAAACACCGATGAGGGAGAAGGAGAATAACCGTAGCAAGACAGAGATGGCGAAAACGAATCGAGCTACATCAGGCCATGTTTGTGTCATATATTATAATTTTACAACCACTTTCAAATACTATCAATTTATCTTTCCGGCGATGTCTACAAGCCGATGGTCGTGAATTCAGACGAATCGATGCGATGTAGGATCGTTATCTTGTAGCAGACAAACGCTTCGAAGTGGTGTTTAATTATAGTAGTGATAGTACGCAAATAATGTAGGGGGTGAATTATAAAAGTAATTTAGCACTCTGTCGTAGACATTTCATGTTAAGGTTGTTCGTAACGACTCATTTATCCCATACGTTTCAAACATATTTAAGTTAAAAACATACGTATTATTTGCTTAAAAAAATATTTGATAAATATCTATCAGCGAACCGAATTTTATGGTTTTGCGACGATTAAAAGTCTTTCATTTTTTAGGTTTTTAAACCAAATTTCCAGTGGCTCTCGGTAAGGTGTTAGTCTCTTACGGGCTGATGGCTTAGTTGGATACGTGGACTGTCATTGTCCACAAGTCCTTGCGTTCATCTAGTGGTGACAAGACGATACGGGAAAACTAAAAAAATCGAATTGTATTATGCCAAAGCATTTTTTGTTATGGAATATTCGGGTGTGTTGGTTATTCATCTAACTATTCTCCGGCCTCTTGAAGTAGCGAACAAGTATATAATAACAATTATCAAGCGTAAACCGTATCGATATCCAACTGACAAGATATAATAATATAAAGACTGCAATATTTCGGACCTAAGACTGCTGTATATTAAGAAAGTTTCGATACTCGCAAAATTCAAAATGCCCCTTAATTAATAATTTAATGTACAGCCAGTGAGTCACGTAAACTGCAAAAAATGACGACGTGATTAAACCCCGAGTCAAAAATCCCGAGTGGCAAGAATTTGTACGACATTTGGCCAGAAACATTTCACCTTCATAGCCCCGAAAATGTACAACTACCTGCCTGATGCCGTTAAACGTATTGAAACCATAATCAAATTAAAGAAATCGGTTTCTAGATGGTCCGCTTCTCAACCCTTCTCCGCTTGTCCAATACGACGCATTCAGTTGGATTTGTGCTATTATTATTGACGCTATCTAACGAACTGTAGCGCAAATAGTGTAGATACCGCTATAATCAGTACTTAGCATGCCATATTAATGGCAGATGTCAGTGCCGTTAAGAAATTTCTTTAAAATAAACACTGAATTAGTTAAGAGCTTCGCTCCTATCGGGTGTCCTCCCCACATCTCTGTCTCTTTTTTATTTTCTTACATAAATTGACTTATTTAGTCATTTTATTCTTAAATATATTATTCTTAATAATTTACAATTGTATTAAAGCAAAATAATGAATAAAGCCTGCTTTAGAATAGGCTCAGGACTATTTAGCCGAATTCGATTCTTAACTGTGTCTCCACAAGAGTCAGTTTTTTGCTATCGTTTCAATATACACACAAGATGAGATGGTAAACTGTACTAATTCATTTGTTTAATAAATAAATAAATTATCGCAAATTTCAACGCACCTTCCCCGATCCAACTGGTCCAACGACTGCGCAGAACTCTCCATACTTTACCTCCATATTTATATTCGTCAATGTAGTAGTGATCGGTTGAGCACCCCAGTAAGCGGATACGTCTTTGAGTATTAAATTCTTTGAAGTGGAAATCGTTTCGTTTGGTATACATTCTATTTCGTTATTTTCTTCTAATTGTAAGAAAGCCTGTAAATAGATAATAGTAACGTAAAGTTTGAAAGTCGCAGACATGCAGAAACAAAATAATAGCTTATACAAATTACGACTTTTTTGCGAGATTAAGCCTGGATATTTTTAACCATCTTTCAAAGTTTAACGGGAAACTTTATTGACATGAAACGTGTTTTAATAAGCTCACATACTAAGGTCCTGCCACAGGTAGCAATGAATCGTTTTTGTTATCCGCAATTATTTTAATATATCTCGTGGTCATCCGTGGTACATCCGACCCCGAATGAGACGATGGGCATAGGACACCTCGAATTCGAGTTACGAATTACCGTTTACAACTAGTAGAGACCGCGCAAGCGACCTCGACTCCGTGAATCAAAACCGGCGGAGGGAGAAATATGTCCAAATCTGGTAGTCAGAAACGAGGCTACCCGCTGGGTAGCATTTCCCAGGGCCTCGCCGTAAGGCGTTGAACTCTGATTTTGCTTGTTGGCGTAGTTAGATTGTGGACTATCTCCGTCTACAAAAGCGTCCATATCAGACTGAAAAAACGAGAACATTCGTTGTAACGTCCTAGAGCGACGGGTTCGTCCGTAGCACTGACATCTCTCAACTAATGTAAGCGGTAATTCGTTTATCGAATTTATCGCGTATCCGTCCTTTGCCCGTCAATGTCACTCGTAATCGTATGGCCAACGGATCGTTTCTAAGGAAGGTTTCCAGGCTCCCCTGGTTATTGACGATTCAGAAGCGTGGTCGGCAAACCGTCCAATGCCACAACCGCCCAGTGCTGCCAAGGTTTTCCCCCGGATCCGCACTTCGATCACAGCTGCCAACGGCTGCAGTTTACAGACCGAAGACAGTGATCACGTCGGCTCTTCCAGATCAAGTTACTCTTCGAGAGGGCTACCAGATAGGACCTGAACCGTGAGTTGGACCGACCGAGCTGCATGGAACTGTTAGTTACCTAAGATATACAGTTAATCGACACACATTTAACAGAGTCAACCGCTAGACAGAGCTCTCCATGCTCGTACCGATGTACGAGCGTATAGCGATTCAAAAAACCTGTATAGCGATTCAATAAACCATTTAAATAGCATTATAATCTCATTGCTGACCATGTGCAATAAACCAATACATCAAGATGCCTTTCCAAGCTATTTAGATATTAAATTTAACATACAAACCTCAATTCGCTTCACCGAGATCCTCACTTCTCCGAAGTTCACCAAAGCCAAAGGCAAAAAGTACGAACAAATCATCTGTAGTATATTGTAATACTGCGCCAACGAGTATACAATCGAAGCCTTGGGCACTCCCCCGAGGTATATAAAGGCTACAACGGTCGCGTAAAGTGTGAGACGCTCGGTGAAGACCATGATCGCGCCAGAGAAGCCGTTTATTAGGAGTGTCTTAGTGACGAGATTCATTTCAAGCCTAGAAAAAAATCAGCAGTCTTACTAAACGATACAGCTGTTTCGCCGATTTTAGTGATATTACATAATTGTAAATGCCCTGCTCCAAAGCTGAGATATCATCAGGTGAACTTTCGTTCCAAATGTGTTCCAAAGCCTTGTTACTATTGTAATATTAACATTATGAAACCACTTTAAAATGTATTTTAATGGTTAATAGTATAGTCAGAAAATGCAGCAAAGTGGCAACCAAAGAACCCTTGTTCCAAATGTCTAAGTCGTGCACGCATGCTTTCACGGGAAGAGTAACCAATAAAAAGAGATATATAGTTACAAATAAGGAAGACTATTAGTAAAACAAATGCACAAAATTTTGGTTCGAAAACAATCATACTTTAACGGTAAAGTTCAAACTAAAACACTAACAAAACTATTACAGCCGAGAAAAAAGTCGCAAATTGAGGACTGAAAAATAATATAATAGGCTAAGTTATTCCATCGAACTATTTGATAATATTTAGATACATATCACAAACCTAAACAATTCCACACCAAGGAAAAATGAACACCGTTTTACAGAATGTTGAGCTTATGTAAGCTTATGTTCAATAAAGTCAATAAAGAATAATATTGATAAAGCAATTACAGATAAACGATATAAGATGATTTATAAGCTTTATCATGTAAATATCAAATAAGTTATTATTAATAAAGTCGGAGTAACGAGATAGACGACGTGAGATGCGGTTATTTAATAAGTTGAATAAGATAGTAGGGAGAGAGGGGACCATTGGACAGTCGGGAGGCTTGCCCCCCCCCCCTTAAATGTTGCCACGCAAGTTTCGAAAATCACACTGAAAAACGTCAAGTGGCGCTGAATGCACATGTCAGTAAAAGTTGCGGAAATAATTTACAATTTCAGTACTTTCAAGTACGTATTTTTTGAGTTTGTTTACATCTATTTTCACTACATTCAAACGACTATTTTGAAAAATATTATTATTAAAGTGAATGTATTGTGTATAAGGTTAAAAATAAGCATTTACGCAACTGCATCATCCTAACCTAAAAAAAATACTTTTAGTTTGTCTGGGAACCGTACGGGAGCATTGGGCACTAAATTGGTAGGGAGGCTTGGGCATGCCCAAGCATCACTCTTGAAGTAGCTAGTATTGTCATGCTTCATGTACTGTCATGTAGCACTGTCATAGTACTCTGATGTCAATAGTGATACGAAATATGGTGTAGGTATATATGAGCCTACATCATATTTCGTACAAGCTTAAATGTCTTTTTATATCAGATTGGCGTAACAATGCCGTTTAAACACAAGAAGAAGGGAAATAGGCGTGTCATACCTATGATCATTATACAAAGAGCATCGAGACAAATTCTAAACGTTCGATGTGTTCCTCGGCGGCCAAACGGTGGATACCTAATTCCTTTGCAATCGCTCTAGCGGTTAGACGTGGGTTACTCTCCAACCTCGGATGTTCGCCTAGAGAGAAGTGAAATCTAAAGGGCAAAAAATAAATTTGACACACCACGATCTACTCAACAGAGGTATCTCAAGTCAGAAGGTGATTTAAAGTATCCGGAACGAAAGTATGTGTCTACTCAAATATTTAATGCAGTTGAGGAAGAGCAACTTGGCGACTACTTGAAGAAAAGGCGAAACTTCATTACGGTTTAACTAAATTACAAATAAGGAAACTAGCATATGACTATGCTCTTTGTACTCGGAAAAAAGTTCCTCCTAATTGGGATGGTAACAACTTAGCAACAAAAGACTGGCTGCGTGGATTTTTACACCGCAATTCCCATTTATCATTAAGAACACCTGAAGCTACTAGTTTGTCTCGTGCAAGATTTTTTTTTTGACAACAATACATCTGTATTTGAGAAGTTGAAATTTGGTCCAGAATCAATCTATAATTTAGACGAGACCGGTTTGATGACGGTACAACGCACACATAAAGTACATAATTGCCACAAAAGGTATAAAGCAGGTTGGTCAAGCTACTTCCGCTGAAAGAGATTCGCTGGTAACACTATGTTTCGCTGTAAATGCCATAGGAAACATGGTTTCTCCATTCTTCATTTTCCAAGGTTAATTTTAAACCATTCATGCTCAATAATGCTCCAATCGGTTCAGCTGGGGCAGCGTATCCAACCTGTGGATGACTGCATGCAATTTTTTACTTTATTTGAAACATTTTACAAAATTTAATAGACCCACCATTGACAGGCCTATTTTGATTTTGATGGACAATGATAAAGTTCACATTTTTGTAGAATCTGTAAACTTTTGTAAATAAAATGGCATAGTTTTGGTTACTTTCCCCCTTCACTATAGCCATAAGTTGCAATCCTTAGATTTATCGGTTTATAGATCTTTAAAACATTATTATAATTTTGCAGCTACCAATTGGCTAGTTAGACATCAGGGAAATACTCTTACTATTTATGAAATTTCTAAGCTGGCATCAATAGCAGTGCCACAATCATACAAAGCGCAGAAAATACAAAATGGATTTGCTAAATCTGGTATTCGGCCATTGAACACTGAGATTTTTACTGAATAAGACTTCCTTGGCTCAGCTGTAACCGACAGACTTTTCGAAAATAGAGAAAATAAATATAAAAATCAAGAGGTAGGAAGGGAACTACCAAAGATGGATAACGAAGATGATGTCCCAGTTTTAGTTAACATTTCCCAAGTTACACAGTGTGAAGCCACATGTTTGAGTGTTGCTGTTACTCCAGTCAGTACGACCCTTTCCTAAAGCTCCTCCTAGAAAAATGTTAATAAAAGAAGACGGACTGGGAAAATTGAATACTTACAGATACACCAGAATAACGTCAAATAGAGCAAGAGTCAGAGGAAAAGAAAAGGAAAATGGTTGAAAAGGAACAAAAGAAACGAAAAATAATTAAACTACCGAAAGAAATGACTAAACAACAGGTAAAAATACCGAATAATGTTAATAGTTCCAGCGAGAGTGATGTAGAGATTCCAAGCTTGGCCTTTTCGCCATACGAGAATGAGACATCGAGGGAGTCATTCGACGAAGATGTTATCACATTAAATAGAAGTTTCCAAGAAGGCGACTATATGTTAATGGTCTTCAGATCTCCCAAAAACACCACATTTCATTATGTCGGCCAAATTAAAAAAAAATGATAACACAACTGTAACGGTGATGTTTATGAGAATAACAAAATTGAAAAACACTTTTTATTTTCCGGAACTTAAAGATATTACAGTGTCGATAGAAAATATAAAAACGAAACTCCCCCCCCCCCCTTCTCTATCGCAACATTCAAAGAGAGGAAGTATTTTTTTTTTCTTTAAGAGACCCCTACATATTCTACCTAATTTAAAATAAGAAATGAGTCTTTTGTTCTCTATAAGAGTTTCTTTGTCACATTTGTTTAGTTGTAAATATATCTTGTTGCATTAATTGACCTACTTGATTTGAAAATCGTTGATTTTCTATGTAGATAATATGTTCTCTTTATAATAATAAAAGTATTTGATGTGAATTTATTGTCTTCTTTATTATATTTGCAACATTTCCTGATATATTTTTGACATGCCCAA
>JAOPUG010000125.1:6265542-6276863 GCA_027564375.1 Micropterix facetella
TATACAAACATACAAGAAAACAATCATATGGGCCGAAGTTTGACAAACCCTTGGGTTTTCCCCTTGCCCCAGTTTTTGTATTTATTTCATTACGATAATAGTAATAATACTCACAGTCTCCGCTGGTCCATTTATCTAATGTTGTCTGGTTTATATAAGTCGTATATACGGTGGCCATCTGGTATTTTAATAATAGTTCAATGTGAACCTACAAAAATAATTAATATATTATAGTTATTATCGCAATATATGTTTTAAGCTTTTAATATAGCTTACGAAATGCCGTGAGTTTTGTCACGTAAGATGGCGTTTTGCCAGTAAGCGGTTGACAATAGCTATGTAAAGTGTTTCGACAGAGGATTATGAATTTTAAGTAAGCCGTATTATTTCGGGGGCTGTACGTTCTGTAGTTTGGTGTGATATGCTATTTCTGAAAGGGAAGTTTTTATTAATTACTGCTCTCGTTTGCCTGATAATTCTGGTCGATGGATTTATTATAATTCATCTAATTCTCGCACGTGTTGGTGTCTAGGAGCGATTCAATTTTTTGCTCGTAACCCACAGTATCAAGTATGATGGTTGCTTTGCCCTTATCGGCCCGCAACACAACTATATCTTTGCTATCCCGCAGAGACTCCTGGCAGCGCGCGTGTAGTAAGAGTATGCGACATCAGGTCCATTCGGGAACCGCATCCGGACTTCTCGGACATTAAACACGGAATGAATGACGGATTCGAGAGAACACGATCCACAGACCCATAATATAAATACTATTACACGTATGTGGATCGTGTTCTCTCTCATCCATCAGACGACTATCCCGGTAGTTGCTAACGACCCAGTTCTCGGCTGCCTATTTATGTGCGTTCTATGCGTTTATGTGAACCTGTTCATTCAGTGTTTTATGTGTGTGAAGTCTGGATCTGGTTTCCGAAGGGATATGCTGTCGCATACTCCTACTAGACGCGCGCTGCCATGATTCTCTGCAATGCTTCCGGAATCAGCTCGGCTGCCGCGACTCCAGAAAGGATGTTCTTCGCGGAATCTCCGGAATTATTTCATTTTCAGTTGTCCGGTTTTGGTTTGATGCGGTATGTTTATAGTGGGTCGTCGATTTCAGAGAAAAAACATATTGCACTTTCGGTGTTTTATTTAAGTATTTATGAGAATGTAGCTCCCACACTGGATGATAAAAGAGAAGTTTCAAGGGATAGAAAAAGAGAAATAACTTTAGTAGGTACTCCCACATTCAGCGTAATTGGTGCTTCTCTTAAATAACAGCATAAATACTTACTTTTTCCGGTGATCTTGGTTCTACCTTCATTTCCTTGAGCAGAGTTGCCAGCTCTTCCATTTTGACCGATTGCGCGTTTATTTTGTGCAACTTTTCTAAGAAATTACTGGTCACGCCGATCATTTTTATGTAGATCTGTGGAAAAAAACGATTTTTTATTAAATTGTTAAATTTTAAGTCGCAAAAAGCGGATGTTTAAGCAAAACTTTTTGTGTCTGGCACCAGCGGTAACGCAGTTCCCGAAAGGTGTAGCGTAAACGATGCGCCGCCCCGATTTACCAAACTTTCCAGCCATAACACTATTAAATACGGAAAAATGGCAAATTCCTAGATATTTCCTTAGAATCATTATGTGTCTGTTTTACAGACGGCACGGCTGCTCAAAACAGTCATATATTTAATAAAATCTTACCGAATATTGATTGGTGATGAGTCCATTGGAATGTCCATTTAAGGTCATAAACACTACTGCTGGTAATCCTGTAGATGGTTGTGCGAAGAGCAACGTCTGTAAAGCTGCTCCAGAATCTCTTCTCGTGTCCCAGGCGTCGACTAAATAGTTTCCCGAAGACCAATAGCGCAGCTCTGCTGGAGGTTTTGATATCGCAGCCACATAGCTTGCCAAGCGAGATCTGGAAATCACGGGTTTTGAATAATACACCCGGTAGGTTGACGGTCAAAGTTCAAGGGTCGATGACCAGCATATTTATACTATTGTTTTGCAATCATCTCACCAGGGATTAGGATTCTTTTAAGGGGCCGTAGAAAATCAGCTGCGCATAGTTTAGACATGGCCAAAGTCTTTGATAGGATCAACAGACTTAACAGACACATCCTGTTACAGAAGCTTTTCGACTTCGGCTTTTCTGTTAATCTTGTCCAATTCTTCACAAGCTACATCAAAAACAGGAGTCAGTTAGTCAGTTTTGGCTCCTCCGAGTCAGCCATTTTCAATGTGCATTCGGGGGTACCGCACGGTGCTAATCTCTCTCTCTTCACAATTTTGCTTCTCATTTTCATTACCGTTTTGCCTAAATTTGTAAATTATTGTCACTGCTCTCTATTCGCCGATGGCGTAAAAATTTTCATCAAATATCAGATGCTCGAGATGCGGAAAAAGTGCAGCAAGATTTAGATGCGCTTTTAAGGTGATGCTCTGTCAATGACATGGAATTCAACACTAAAAATGCTCTGTTTTAACAATGACTAAGATGAAAACTCCTTGCTTTTTCCCGTAAACTATAAATGGGTTAATTAAAAGGTCAACCGAGGTGAGTGACCTGGGAATTACATTTGATAAGCAGTTGAATTACCGTGCACACATTATAAATATTTTCAATCGCGCTAGCAAAATGGTCGGTTTTGTTATTCACATGTGCAAACAGTTTAATAATATACATGTAATGTATCTATAATTGTTTAGTTCGTAGTATTCTTGAATATAACTGGGTCATATGGTTTATAAGTGAAAACAAGTACATTCTAATGATCGAGGGTATTAAAAAAAATAAGATTTATTTATTACAGGAAATTTAATATTTATCCGTATTTATTTTCCTCCAATTTTATTCTAGTAATGGTTGGATACAATGCTCTCCAAGCCCGTAGAAATATTTCCCTAATTATATTTGCATATAAATTAACTGCCTAATTATATTTCCCTAATTATCGCACAATCATAAAAATATAGTACACAGGCCAGAAGGAAGGGTTATAGCTCTTCTTAATTCCTTACCCGCTGACATAGATATCTTTTGCATATCCCTTTGGCAGATTATGCCTCCAAATTCTCCATAATTGTAAATTAAAAGTAAATTGTCAATGAAAATAAAAAAACACAAAATAGAAAATAAAAAACACGAATATTTTTTTTAAACCAATAATTTTGTAACATTTTCAATACCATTTTTTTTTCTCAAGAGTACCTATTGGTATATAACTCATATTAAATTACTTAGCTTATACAAATTTCAACACCAACGAAAAAGTTGCTAACTCTTCTTTTCTAGTGAATTTACACAATTTTTGTGAAAATGTTTCATAACAACCACCTCTATCGGAATGTTTGGAAACCTCGGAGCGCGGGTCAATCTAGCACTTGATCGATTTACACATTCGTTATATATTCAATAAGTTTTAGGTGTCATTACTTTTTCAACATCCTAATATTAAATAAGCAAGAATATGTTAGAAATTATATAACGCGTTTGCAATGCTGTGGTGGCCAATCCCCGGGTAGAACTATTTAAACGTCCATATGGAAGTCTCGCATAGTCTTAAGGATGGCCGAAACTGATTTTTTAAGATACGGTTTTTAATTTAAACTATCGGCAACCGATCTTCGTTAATTTTATAACCGCCGACAGTGAGGCGCACATGACCGATTTAATTAATAAAAAGGTCATGCCGTCGCAAACGACGGCCATGACTATAATGCAAAGACGTCCACGGGCCTTCGGCCTTCTTCGACAATGCAGCGGACGTTTTCAGTCGATTCCTTTGCATCATGAATCCAAGAGTTACCGTCGTAGAGTGTGGAGTTCCAGGGTGCCTTTTCCAGAACCTTAGTCGAGATGAGTAGAACAAATGAGTAGATGAGTTGGTAATGCTGTTTCAGCTTAAATGTCGTCGTTCGGTTTATCATCAGACGGGGCGTTGAAGATATTTTCGCAGAACTTTACGTCATCCCGGGGTCATCCGCTGCTAACTCTTCTCATTTACCACACTCTGTCTATTTATTTAAATACTGAATTGAAACCATTTATCGAGTCAGTAAAATACTGTTTTAAGAATGTCAAAAACTTATTATCTTACCGATTGTCTTAACTATATGCTAATTTATACTGTATATGTATTGTTTTTATTACAAATTACGTCACTATATTTAGGCACGAATGTTATTTCACGCACGAATGACTCTAATCAAAGATTTATTAATTACTTTGGGGTTGCATTTCTATGCGGAGAAACGTAATTGTGGACTCTACAAAATGCTCCGACCATTTTATGATGTGACCTCTTGGATCAGTGTTTATCAGACCAGACTTTGAAACCGCACGGGAACACCGCTCTCACCGGATCAAATATGAATACTAACTGCCCACTTCTCTTGGCAGCTATTAAGTAAGTTCAGAGGGGTTGCTTTCGTTATCTTTTCCTAATCGCACGAGAGGTGGGGCTTAGGTGTTTGGGCTATTCGCTGCTAGAGCATGTAAAAAATTTCACTGTTTTAAAAATAAAAACGTAAAATCTATTATACTATACAAATGAGAAAACTAACTCTCTAGATGTGTTCCTTAAACCTATAATGTATAATTAATTACATAATAAGCCTAATTATATGCCTAGGTTAGAATATACAGTTATTTTTCAGTTGACTTAGCTCATATATGTTCCAAAGCTTCGGAAATAGCTTAATCTTAATCATATTTTTTACAAACTTATAATTCTAGTCTTAATACTATAGTTTTTGTATGATGAGTGCCTCCATAACTAAATTAGTGGAGCTTGGCCATACATTTCTATATTTTTCATTTCAACGGTTAATTTAGAAATAATTGTTTGCTGCTCGAGCGTGTAACGCCATATCGGCTTAACGGTCTGAACCGTTCTTGGGATAGTATTTTTGGTGATTTTGTAAGCTTCTATTTATGAATATATTTTTAAAGAAATCATTTTTTCCTTTGTCTGGCGTTACGAAATGGTACTTTTGCAAGTTGGATGTATGTATGTTTTCTCTCATTTTTAGACAAAGGATTCCGTCTGCTTGAAATATATTTTTCTAATCCATTTACGACTGGCTTCCTGTTAGCTGGCAATGTTATCTTATATTATACCGATAATCCATAATGCTTCTACCGATGAAAAAAGGTATTTGTTGATTCGTTTCTAAGCCAGGTAGATATGCTCGTTTTCGATGCAGCCTGTTAATAGTGTAATTATATTTTTAATATTTCGATTTTTTGTTGATGCTGTAGTCTGTGTCAGCATCAACGCCTGTGTTGAATTTGGCCTACACAAATGCCATAGGTAGTAAGGCGACAGATCACAGCTGGCCTTGGCTGGCCCTGGCATGGGATCGCTTGTGTATGTTGTTGATATTGATGACGTCTGGGATCCTAAGTGGTGGATAATAATAATATTACTCACAATTGCTTGTAACATGGATACGTGGACTTCTCAACGCTCTTGATGGTCGTGTGCCAAAAATTCTGAAGGTACGGATCCTGGGTAGCAGCTATGTACCAGTGGAGGGCGAGCATCCTTCTAGGAGTTGGCTCCGAGAGCAGCAGCATCGTCACCGCCGCTATCTTCATCTCCAAATTCTCCGTGGGGTCAGTCAGGATAGGCCAGTACAACTTGTTCACCTAAAAAGTAGCAACATACAAATATGATCCTGTGCCAAATAGATTAGACTTAACTTCTGCTATCACTGGCATCCGGTCGTCTGCCTCGGTTCAACGGAGACACTCCAGTCTTCAAACACGCACTAGTCATCTGCTGACCAATAAATATATTAAACATTCTAATGCCGACTACGCTTAATATTGGAGTCATTGGTAATCCCACTATCAATAATACGGATATTCTTCTAAAAGTGCAGTGCGAATGCAATATAAGACGACAATCCGCTCGGACCATGCGAATCTTGAGGCGACCCTCTCATCAAGACATTCAAGCGCATAACCACATAGCAGTTAAGGAGATGTTAATGTAACGGTCGAACCCGTCAACCCAGGATGTTATAACGATAAAGATCGTCCTTTCTCCCGTTGGATGAAGCACAAAGATCCACAGATCCAACTACGCCACGTAGCCAGTACGAGTGCAACGCCTTACAGTGCGGCGCTTGCAAGTGCCACCCAGTCGGGTGGTCATCACTCCCATACTACCAGATTTGGACGGATTTCTCCTTTCTCCAAGCTAGTCACGCTCTCTGCCTAATGTAAGTGGCAATTCGTTACTCGAATTTATCGCGGATCCGAAGCGTCCTTTGGCCATCCAACTTACCCGGGATCGGATAGCCAACCGATCGTTTCTAAGGATATGCGAAATCAGGTCAACATATCCGCAGCTCTCAAGCATTGTAATGATTTAGATACAATACTTCGGGAAGGCTAAAACAGCGATATACAGCCTATAGAACTATTTGAAGAACTCCAGCTTTTAAAATCCAATTCACTGGACTCTATCAATGACGCAAAACAACTTATCCAGTGCATTTTAGAAAATTATTTGGAAGAAGTATATCCAAATGTTTACATAACAATCAGAATCATTCTCACAGTTCCAGTAAGTACAACTTCTGCTGAGAGAAGCATCTCAAAGTTTTAATTTATTAAGACCTACTTGAGAAGCAAGATGAGCCAAGAGAGACAATCTGCGTTATCAGTTCTAACAATTTAAGCTGAAATAAGAGGATGGTGTTAGCTATGAAGTAATTTTGAAAAAAATCGGTGAGGCTAAAAGCCGAAAAGTTCGTCTATTTTAATTTGTGTAATTTTTGTCATAATTTGATTAGCAATAATACTCGTATACTCATATATTAGTGCATAATTTAGCTAATTTAATTTACGTTTTCTTTCTGACTGGGGAAATGAAAGAAGTCTTGCAAAGGTGATGTCGCCGACGTCCACGTTTGGTCTAGCGCACATAGAAAACGTACATTCCCAGACTCCCCTGGTTATTTGCCGATTGAACAGCATGGCCAAGCCGACCAGTGCATCAACCGCGCAGGTACGGTCCTCCTTAGGTTTTCCCCCAGATCCGCACATCGGCTTCACCAAGTTAAGTCCCTCTTCAAAAAAGTTACAAGATAGGAGTTGAACCGTGGGTTGGGCCGACCAAAGATAACATAAACGCGGCCATCATACCCGAACTGCACGGAATCGTAAAGACCCTATGTATCTAAGCTACGGATAAACCCACCACCCCAGGATGTTTCAACGAAATTCATCGTTATATTACCTTGAGACGAAGGCAGAGACTTTTGGACGTATACAGTCTACGTACCAAACTCCACCACTGCCCATCAGAGGCCAACCCTTACGGCAAGGCACTTAGCAAAGACAACCAGCGGGCGACCTCGCCCCCTGACTCCCAGATTTAGACGGAGTTCTCCATCCTCCCGTCTGGTCACGGGATCGAAGTCGCTTGCGCGGCCTCTATCTACCTACTCTAATATACGCCGTATTCCGTGACTCAAATATATCGCGAATAAATATCGCATAAATATCGCGGATCCTTTACTCCTTATATATCACCCGAGATCGGGTGACCAATTGATCGTTTCTAAGGATAGGTCAACCTCGGCAACCCCCGCGTCTTAGGGAACATACATTCCCAGACCCCTCCGGCCTGGCCGGTAAACCGACCAGTGCGTCAGTCGCCCAGTTTCGCAAGAGGTTATCTCCCAGACCTACTACACAGCGGTTTCACCAGGTTAGTCCCTTCATGAAACAGACTATATGCCCATCCTACATAATACTACGGACGAGCCAAAAAGCGGAATGATCAATGGGGCAATGATGATTCCCGGAGAATAATAAATCATGGATGTCTTGTCGCTGCTAAAGGCATATACTCGTATTACATCGACTGTTTCAAGCGCTTTTTATCATCATATGCACCTACAGTAAGAATGAGTGGTCATTCTAAAGGCATATACTGAATGTTCTAAGATGGTGAAACTGTTAAAGCCGCAAGCTATCATCAAGTTACTGTTGTTAGAGAAAATATTGCCCTAGTAGTCCTTCGAATGACTTCAACTTAACACTACCAAAGGAGAAAATATTCTTTGTCATGCCGAAAAGAGGGAAAGTCAAAACAAGAATATTTTCGTCTCATCACCTCAAATAAGTCCTTTTGGAAGTTATAGGAGAAGCGAGAGAAAGGAAGCAGCATTGTGTCAGCTGTAAAGAACGCATCTGAAGTTAATACGTTTAGGAAAATTCAATATTAGACACCCAGAGGGTTTATGGGAAATAAAAAAAACAAGCAACTGGTTTACGGGCAAAAAAGTTTGGATACCTCTGATCTTCTAGACGACAAAGAACGAAATGAAAAAACTTACCTCCACTGGAGACGTGGGCGCTAGAGCCACGGTTGCCCACACTGCCAAGAAGCGTTCGTGCTGAATCGTCGGCGAAGAAGTCACTGCTGATGATGTACCGGCTATGACTGGAGCGAGGTAGCTGGTGACGCGCTCCATCTGAAGGTTGGACAGACCCTGAAGGTAGGTCATCCGATCCGAATAGTCGCTGCTCTCTGAAACCCCAAAAATATAATTAAATTATGAACAATAGTCAATGTTAACCTACCGTAAGCATCCGAGAAATATATGTAAGATTAAATATAGGGAGACATTCAGAAAGATAATTCATACAAACTATGGGCTCACTCACTATTTTGTAATCAAGGAAACCTGAAAAAAAATTACTACACTTTAAACATTCCTACGAAATGTCAGTTTTGTACTTTGTCGCTGTGTCAAGTTCAAAGTGCAATTATCAAATTCATCAAGTCTATCAAAGTTTGAGTCCGTACTGAGAAGCGGTATTCTAGCGCGCTGTAAGGGGGTGCAGAAAAATCTCATGAATACTCATTTAAAGGAGAGGTTGGGGTCAATAAAAATCCCAAGTCAACTTTTTATTCAGAAAATATACATTATTAAAACAGATTAAACATTTTGTAATACAAAATCAATCCCGGGCATAGACAATATTAAATAACATGATTTCAAACTCGTCAAAGGTGACGGACCCGCTTTGCTTTTATACTTAAATATACATTGAGAAATATTATTTATAATTTATCATTTTAGTTTATAAAAAAGGGATTTAAATAGTACGAAATACAAAAACTCATTTAATTTATTCATACCAATATATTTTACTACAATTATTAGATTTTTATTGGTATGAATATACATGAACATATCAAATAATATACATGAACATGTTAAATACGTGAACATATCAAATAAATTTAATTAATTAAAAACTATGGGGCAAATCTCACGTGATGGAAGGGGGGGGGGGTCCCACAATATCTCACGAAATCTCACAAAGAGGGAGGAGGTATTCAATTTAAAAAAAACACCTACGCAATAATGGACGTCCCTAAGGCGAATAATATGACTGTCCATAACGCGGCAGTATTTGCCAGATAGTAATTACGAACAGGCCGATTCTTCAAAGGAATGTTACGACCTAAATCAGCGCAGTATGCAATGCTGGCACAGACTCCAGCATCAACAGAATTTCAAAACATTTATATTATGATATTTTTACGACAATATGCGTCTAAATTGGCATATGTACCAAAATAAGAATAACCCAACAAATAACTTTTTTGCCATCGGTTAGAAACATTACTTAAAATATAATGATTTCGCCAGACTAACAGGACGTTGGTCATACAAGGAAAATAAAAATATCTTTCGAGTAAAAGAAATTCTTTGTTTAAAAATTAAAAAATATATTCAACGAGAAAGGTACCATTCCGAATCCGTCAGACTATGGAAAACAATATTTCTTTAAAAATATATTTATTAAACGGTGGCTCGCCAACCCTCCGAAAACATTAATCCGGGTAAGGGTTGCAGACATTTGGCCTAATTCTTCAACCATGCCTGCTTATACGCGTACGTCTGCGCATACGCGTATGACTGCCTATACACGGCTGTGCTGTCAAAAAATTCATTTCGCTTCTGATTCCTCAAAACCACTGCTGGGGACACCACGGCTGCAGAACAGTGGCGTTGCACATATGTGTCCTAATACCAATACGAGAATAAAAAAATACGCGTATGTCTGCTTTTTCGCGTATCATACGCGAAAAAGCAGGTGTACGCGCCTAGAGAATAGGCCTGATTGTAAGCTGCCAGGCGCCATCGTCGGAAAAGCGACGTCACAATCCTCCGGTCAAATGAAAAATAAAAAAAAGTATAACCGAAATCCACTAATTTAGCTATGGAGGCCCTTGCCAGCCAAAACTATAGCTTTAAGACTAAAATTGTAATTCTGCATAAAATGTATGTTAGAAATAAAATTAATCTTATTATATAATTAGTTGTACATTATAGCTTTAAAACATGTACATAGAAAGTTAGTTTTTTTTATTTTGTGCGCTAAAACCGATTTTATGTTTTAATTAAAAAAAACTGCAAACTTTTAGACACAAGGCGCCCTCTTGTAACGACTAGGGGAAACAACTACGCCCCGCCGACTCAATCGGGAGGTAGGGGTAAAGTAAACATCACCCTTCGAATGTACTTAAGGGATATCATGGTAAGGTTACAGCTAGTATTCGTCTATGATTCGCCTAGAAAGCGGTAGGTTTGTGAAATCCATTCGCGCTGATTTCGAAAAGTTTATTCGGGTAACCGCTGATCTACGAGGTCCCTTATAATAACAGACTGAGCATTCGGCGAAGTCTATAATAACGTTTCTACGCATAGAAGTTCACCCTAAGGCGTTTGAAAAACTCTTTGAGTGAATAAACGTATTTGTAATTAAGTAGCGTAATTTAAAATTAATTAGTGTAACAAACAATAATTACTGTGCAAATTAGAGTATATTTTTAAAATAATATTTTCATGGATTAAAGACAGAATTTCTGACATTTTAAAAAAGTGGTTTCTGGTTCATCAAACGGTTTCAATTCAGTGTTTAATAAATTGACAGAGTTTGGTAAGTGAGAAGAGTGAGCAGCGGATGAACCCTAGGACGACGTAAAATTCTGCTAGGATACACTCGAAGACCCCAACTGGCAGTAGACCAAACGACAGTATCGAGCGGACCCGCGGCACGGCACTCGACCAAAGGTAAACAAATTGTTTTTCCATCTCGGGTAAGGTTCTGGAGAAAAGCGACCTGGAACTCCACTCTCTCCGACGGCGAACTTTCGGATTTACGACCCGGAGGAACCTTTAAGAGCTTCAAGGCGGTAGGCGAGGGCAGAAACCCCGACCACCGCCGGGTAGTTATAACGACTATGGTCGTCTTGTCTACCCGGGATGTCATGC
>JAOPUG010000125.1:6359378-6371362 GCA_027564375.1 Micropterix facetella
TAGATAAATAAAATAAATATATTTATTTTGAAATTTTAATTTATTATTTTTCTTACGATCCTAATATTATATAAAAAGTGTGTGTTAGAGAGTCCAACACCTTACCACGAGGCGTTAGGAATTTTCAAACCCAGTGGGGCCCCTCGTTCTTTCGCTCCCAAATGTGGTCAGATTTCGTCTGGTATAGGTTCGCTTGCGCGTCTTGTACCTCAAAATAGCATCAATTTGTACCAAATTTGTCGCGAATCCATGACGTCTTTTACTCGGCTTCTCACCCAAGATTGGGTGGCCATCAGATCATTTTTAAGGATAGACTTTTTGAGGTACACGTCTACCCCTGCTCTATAGAAAAACATATGCTAATCAGACTCCCTCGACTATTTATTGATTGAGCACCGACTAGTGCGGATCCGCCGCACAGTGGGTTCACCGGGTTAGTCCCTCTTCAGGGGAGGCTGCCAGATGGGAGTTGAACCGTTTCGGGCCAACCATGATAACAGAGTTTGCCATTAGGACCCGAGCTGCACGACCCATTTAGACCTATCACAATCCTTGGACTGGTCACAATGATGAGAGGCAACACAGCCTGTACAGCCCCTTAATTACCATCTACCAAGTCAGCAGACGGTGATGCAGGCATCGCTGAAGGTGGAATGAGGGCCATGATTCTTTGTGCCAAAGTGGCAGTTGAGACGCTGTCATTTTACTATATATACCCCGACCTCCGACAAAGAACGCAATCTTAAATTATAACTATTACTAGTAATTATTAATCTTTAATTTGTTGTAATATTTTCTATTATTGTTTGTCTATCTTGATTCCCCTCAGCATAGGTTCGCCCGGTCCCCATATTGCATCCAGTCGAGACTCTTCTATCCAGGGGCCATGCAGAAATGGGCCTGGAGGAGCTCATTATTTATTATTATTGCTATGTTCCCTCTCTCAGGCAACGGATCCATAGTCTGTGTCTGGATTGAGTGGATTTTAATGTGTTTGGGTGTGGCAGGGGCAGGCAATTTGGCCATGGAAGAGCAGGACCCGTTGGCATCTTCGGAGTCGGCGCCCGTGCAGACAAGTGCGACACCTTCCCTGACGCTGCACACGGGTCGCCGCGGACGACCGCCGCGAATCTCCAATCCTTCTGCAGGGACCTACGTTCCTATCGCTCCTCATCCGGCCGGCCACGACGGCAGCGTTAAGGCCATACGCCGGAATCTCTCCAACGCCGAGATGGCCGTCAGGAAGCTGCTCACCACCTACGACAACAAACCTTTCCGGGTCAGTAATTCTACACTCAATTATCATTAGACTAAGTGTCACTAAAGTGTTACGAGCCTTGCCAAAATAAAATGGAGCGGTTCAGGGATCAGTCCTCGGTCCGGTACTCGTTCTTGGTGGATCATCTATTATGTCAACCACCAGCCTTTATGCCAATGATACCAAGTTCTTTAGCAATCCAGGCCGAACTCGGCCAGATCAAGACGTGGACAGGGCTCATTCAATTAAAAATGTATAGTAATGCATGCGTGAACAATTCTTTTACGATATATATGCTAGACGGCATCGATCTACCTACTTGGAAAACATAATGATTATTGTTTATTTCACATATCTATCAGTCTAACCTTTGAATAGGTATCATAGAAATATTGAGAGGTTTATTGTAATTTTTTCAAGATATAATGTTGGGTAAGATCACATGGTCTTTTGTCTCCTCCGCCGTTCCGCAGGCCCGGCAAGTCTCATCCACGATTCCCAGAATATGTAGGTGTCTGTTGAACCTACAATATTCAGTGAGCATGCCCACCACTCTCAACAGATTTCTTTTACAGAGGCCCAAGCAGTATCTTGTCAGTCAGAGATTGGATCTTATGAAAGCACTGCATTTTCTGTTCTCCATCTTTCGCGCATAGCTGTTCAATTCAATTTAATTTCATTCTACTAGGTAGGCATCCCTACATTTGGATGCGTCATTGCGTCTTAACATTCTCAGTTATATCAAATTAATTTAGGTAATTTATAATCAGTAAGAATCATCAATTGCATCAAAGAAACATTGCTGATTAAATAAAAAGAGCAATGTCTATAACAATAATTATCATAGTAATAATGTGATGATAGTCATGAGAATATATAATCCAATACTATAAATGTCAAAATTTAAATTAATTGGCAATATACAGATCTTTGGCAAATGTCAACTATCAGGATATTTTCCTTTATTTTACGGCATGAGACTCTGAATATGGATTCAGCATTATCCAATTCTCTTATGCGACATATAGGATTTTGGACCAAATTATGAACCAGTTCTTTAAAATGATTCTCTCCAAGACTTCTGATATGCGCAAGGGACCTTATTATAAAAACAGACGCTTTGGTGAAGGAAACTGTTACCACCTTACTAAACCGGTGCCTATTTAGGTGTAGGTCAAATTTATTTCTAGTATTGTGTTGATAGAAATCATCATTCGCCGTGACCTCTACGATCTATGTTTATGAATGAAAATATTATTTTGGTGGATGTAGCACGAGTGCATCGTCATGATTCTCGACTCGATGAAAAACACAAATCACACAAAGTTCTCGGAAAAGCATTGGAAAGACTACTTGTGTAACCCTCTGCCGGCGGCAACATAGGTTGAGGTCCAAATGTAGTTTGTCTCCTTCACCGATATCAGGCTAACTATTCATTTGTGAGTTGCGTTCTAGTACTGTGTGGCATACCTTGGCCAGTTTTTATTATAGCTTTTGGATATTTTAGTGCCTGAAGCGCGAATCGGCTGCCTGCGTATGTCTTTCAACCTCATATGCCGTCATTATTCTTCCAATTGTTTCCGCTTGGAAGTTTATTGTATACAATTCCAGTGGTTTGATCATTCTTAAGCGTATTTAACGAGAGTAGGCACCGGATCCAGTCAATAATAGTACCAAAAAAGTGGGCTCTAGTTTTCTTTGGCATTTCTTTCCAGTGCTGTAACTCATCACCTTCAATGTCAGAATGACTGGACAACAGTTGAAGATTTTTGTATTCCTCCTCTAATGCACTGGAAGGTAATGTTGTATGACTGGACACCAGAGATGCTGAAATTTTATTGAAATTCCTTGCAGCATACACTTTCAGACCCCAGTAACCTCGAACGTTAGAGCTATTCAGAGGATAGTTCGTGTCCCCTTTGTAGCAATAGCCCTTGTACAGCTACACATATTTTGGCTGGCTGCAACGCTGCCTTAAATCAAGGACGGTTTACTTACCGCTATGACAAAGACCTTGCTGTTATTCCCGAGGTAATAAGCCTCCCAGTTGTGCAGGGTGGCTCCTTCCAGACCACCAATACAGTTTGTGCAGGATGGCTCTAAAGAAAAAAAACATTCCACTAAAAACCTTTTTTAATAATCGAGAAAGCTTCACATTGTATTCTGGAGGTCGATTCGGTTTCTAAACAGTATAATTTCTCTGAAAGTCTCGGATGCACAGCCCTCCGTCTAGATATAACTTTACTCCCTATCTCGGAAGATAACCCTTATTGTAGAATTACCTGTTCCATGGGAATTAAACATCCTAAAAGACCAGGAGTATAAATTAAATAAATACCATGATCTCGCAAATGCATCACCCGGAATAACTTCACTGTTCACCTTTCTGCGGTTGAAGATATTCTTCACCTTCACGGTAATGATCTTGGTCTCTCCAGGAAAATAATTAACTCTTCTTAGAAAAAATATCTAAAACTACGGTTTCCACATCTCAAATTCTATGGCTTCGAAGGCGGTGTGAATGGGTGCTGAGGTAATTAACTCTTTCCTAGAACAGATATCTAAAACCGCAATGTCTGCTTCTCAAATACTATGACTTCAAAGGGGGGAGTGAATGGGTGATAAGGTGGATGCTCACATATGGCAAGACAGCTGTCCTACACCTACCACAGCCGGTTGTTAGTCCAGAGTCCACCGCTCACCCCCCAGAAGTGTAAAAATAGTATTATGATCTGCCCGACTCTGGTTGGTGAATTTCAAGGCAGCTCTGTTTGTATTTACTTATTGTCTATTGAAGTTCAGCATACGAGGGCAGTTCGAAAAGTTTGTGCGAGTTTCGTTTCACCGAGTTGCATCGATGAAACGAAACAAAAATGAAACGAAATAAAAAAAAAAAGAAAAAGTTCAGGAAACTAAATTGAAGCTCGATAAACGTTATGGGAAATCTACTTCTTCAAATAGAACAGTGTATACGTTGTTTGACTATTTTCGAAGTGGCCGTATGAGTACAGAAGACGGTGTCTGATGTCACTGCTCCAGATATGATAACAAAAATCCATAACCTTGTGTTAAAAGACAGAAGATTAAAAGTTCTTGAGATTGCTGAGACTATGGGCATCTCAAAGACCCTGTGCAATTTGCAGATGAGAAAGCTTTCTTTTCGGCCAGGTGGGTGCCGCACTTGCTCAGTGCTTACTAAAGATGGAAGCGCATGGAGGTTTGTGAAGTGAACTTAAAGCTGTTTAAAAACATCTCGACCAATTTATTCAAAGTTTTATAACAGTTGATGAAACGTGGATCCACTGTGACACCCCAAAGACGAAATTGCATTTGAAGCAGTAAACCAGAAGTAGTCGAAGAAGGCAAAAGCTATCCCGTCAGCTGGCAAGATCACAGCATCCGTTTTTTGAGACACAAGGGGTATTATCTTCATCGATTATATGTCTGTCCTCATTTGGCAAAGAAACAGGTTATGTTGCACCATGAGAATGCACCACCTGCACATTTTTTTGCATTGGCAATGGAAAAACTGTTATAATTGCAATACAAACTTGTACCTTACTCTCGGATTATTATCTGCTTCCAAACCTAAACATATTTCTGGGAGGATGGAGATTTACAATGAATAGCGAAGTAATACATGAAATTGAGGCCTTAGTGCGATTACTATCTTGCGCATCCCCAAACATGAACGAAGCATTGGCCATTTGCATAGCCCGTCAAGGAGGCTTTATTGAAAAATAATTGATTAGTTATTTTTAGTATTTTTTAAATTTTTACACATATTTTTCGAACCACCGTTGCTATGTGCGCAATGTATATATGTAGAATTTTCATTTTATAATACACATATTAACCACACATTTTTTGAATTCCACTAGATTGCCGAGAGGGAGGTTTCCAAGTCGCCGAGGGACAGCGACACAGAGTCAACGGCGTCGTCAAACCTCGAGGCGAACGTGTCCATCCTGAGGTCGCGGCCGGAGCTGACCATCATTACGCCCGGGAAGAAGGACTCCTCGCCCAGCACTAGCGGTCACGGCAACGTCACGTGATAGTTGAGTCGAGCGTTCTTCCGATCGAGGTTAAGAGTGAAAACAGTCGGGAATTGTCATCTCTAACTTTACTGTTTATACGCGTCCTTAGAATTCTTTCAATGTCTCGTTGGTTCTTATAGGTTTTCAAATGTGAGAGTATTGTAAGGTAGCGTCTTTGCATTTTTTCAAGTATCGACAAGCGGTTCGTCAGGCTGTACCCTCTAGTTCCAAGAGTGTTTTTTCTCAGTAACTGTTAACAATATGAAATGTTAATCGCCCCATACGGTATCTTACAATACATCTCGCATAGTTCTAGCAAAAAGATCATTCACGCCTGTACATAATTCCCATAACATCGTACTATTATCACTATAGAAAGTCTCTGTTTAAGCTTTTGTAAGCATAGCAAAGAATCTCTCTAGCGAAGGAAGACAGATGCATTTCTGTTAGTTTTTATGTTATTTAAGTTAAGAAACGCTACGGTGGTTGAAAAATGTTTGGTTTTTACTTCCTCGAATGAGCAAAGACATAAGTATAAATCATTTCGAATCTAATGTGTCATGAATAAATAATTCATAAAATAAATCGGGTGTGACTCGAGGCTAGGCTCTACAAATACCACGTTTGCGGCTGATATACTTGCGCTGTCAGCTACTTATAATAGTATACTCCTGGATATCTGCTGAGTTGCTCTCTCCAATGCTCCATTGCTTGTATTGACTTTTTCTCGTATTTTAGCCGACATTCTCAGATTTATTAAATATATTTCACTCTCGATGCTTTAATTTGCATATTTTACACCTCGTAAATCTAATCAAAAGCTATACTTTGAGACTAAAACAAGCGCACTTACTGTTCTGAGTGTCGAGCTATACCGATACAAAAATAGTCGCTGTAAGTAGATCGCCCCTTCGCCCGTCCCTACCCTCTTGGAGGGGGAGGTTCAATGTTTAAGCTAAATAAAACTATGCACCGATTAGAATGATACAGAAACCATTCCCATAAGGCCTTTAGTTACTTTTTTTTAGTTATCGAGGCCTTCGTGACTTCGGCGTCTGTAGAGATAGATGTATTGTGCTGTTCCAGGCGTCTTGGTTGTAGTCTCGAGAGTTTGATTGCATCCAAAAATCCACTCCTCATTGAGGTTTAGTAACTGTAACTACATTTTGGCGTCCTCTTTCCGATGGTTGTAAGGTTCATATTGAGAGCAATAAGTCCTGTCATTAGTCCTGATGCTGTTCTTATTTCAGATTTACGCAATTTGAGCAGTACAGATATGTGTGACAGGTGGTTTTGGTGGCATTTTAAAATACAGTTTTAGAGGTGTCAATGCTACGGACGAACTGGCCACCCCGGGATGTTACAACAAACTATCATATTGTCATCCCGAAATGATTACAAGGACTTATGGATAGTAACAATCCACGTACTCAACTCTGCCAACAGCCTGTAAGAGTCCAACTCTTTACCGCGAGACACTGGAAATTTCAACCCGGTAGGCTATTCTTGCGTCCTCACTATCAGATATAGATGGATTTCTCTACTCATCGGTCGAGGGTTTGAAGTGGCTTGCACGGCATCTACGGCGTCATTTCATACTGGATTTGTCATGAATCCGAGGCGTCCCGTCAAGGTCACCGGGATTGGGTGGCCAATGGATCGTTTCTATGGTTAGACGTCTGCCCCTGATGTCTTTAGAAGCGTACGCTTCGAGACTCCTCCGGGTCTTTGCCGATTCAGCAGCATTCAGTAAACCGACCAGTGCGTCAACCGCCCAGCACTGCTTTAGGTTTTCTCCCAAAAATGCACTTCGGCTTCTCCAGCGTAAGTCCCTCTTCGAGGAAACTCAGATAGGAGATGAACCATGGGTTGAGACGACCAAAGTTGACATATATGCGACCATCTGGCTATAGCTGCTCGGAACCGTTAGTACTACATTTAAAAATTCAGTTTTCCATCTATCTCTTGTCGTATTCCTCTGCCAGTGGCAGCACTGACTGAGGTCTCTGAATCCTCTCTCGCTAGCTTGTCCACCTTTTCATCATTCGCCTGTACTCCATTGTGCCCCATCACCCATATCTGACCGGTTATGTTCATTTGTGAGATGCGGTCTAGGACCATGTGGCTTTCTAATATGAGTGTTGAAGAAACCTTTTGGATCTTCAACGCTTGTAACACAAAACGACTGTCCAAAAGGATGTCTATTTACTGATCTTGAATATGCCTTCTTTCAACCTAACCTGCCGCCATAATTATCCCAATTGTTTCTGCTTGATCTCAGTGATTAAATCAAGCGCAGCTCCAGCTCTCGCGATTATATATACCCCGGTTTCTGTCCCTTCATGCATCTTGGTGTACATATGGTTTACCTTTCCCCGCTGTGCTGCTGAGATCCCTATCCCTACTCGGGATGCGATCTTCTCTTCCTTCAGGTTGTATGTTGTACCTTCTCCTGAATATGTTATTTACTGTGAACCCACCCACCTTAGGTTTTTGTGAGTATTCCAGATCATGACACGCACACACAATCGGTTACAGACGAAACGCAGAAACCAAGCATATATCAAGGGCATGACAAATCGAATAAATAAGATGCTAAACAAAATCGAAACGATGTTCAAACTAATCTTAAGTATAGCTCGACCTCTGACACCTGTTACGGATGTAATACCACCACAAACCCTGAGTGTGTATAAAATCGAATGCAGCTGTGTTTTTAGCTTATGTTGGACAAGTGAAGCGACCTATAGCCGCTCAACTGCAATGCGGTGCGGTCTGCGTAAAAAACCTTGAATGCTTTAAACTCTATAACAACGAATTGTGTCTAATTATAATATCCCAGATTAGTTTTATGGAATACTTCTATCTCAGGCTTTGAGATTTTGAAGAGGATGTCATTATTACACATTATTTTTAACAACCGTAGCGTTCCACCACGTACTCATATACTATCTATAGCTCGGCTGCATCTGACAATGTCCCAATAGTAAGATGTCGCCAGGCTATAATATATTAATATATTTATTTGTATAATTGATATAACTGTTTTTTTTAACCTTTTGTTGTAGTTTATTTAACCCTTTTATACTCGTTTTCTATACCTTTATTACTTATTGATATTTTCTTTACTTTTTAAGTGAATTCTTTTTTTGAAGATTGGATTTATCATACCAAAAACGATTATTTATATTGTCAAGTATTATGCAATGTGTATTTTTAGGTATAATTTTGTAACGTGGAAGTATTATTGGTAGAAATGGCTTTGGCTGGCCCGAATCCAGTGGACAGCCTGCGGTAGTTATTAATAACGATGAGTAGATGCGTTACTTGTGAATTGTCAAGTTTTTTTCTATAGAATGTGTATTCATACGTACATCGTATTTAATCAGGAATCAATTGTGCTGAAAATATATTTTTTATTTTCAAAGGCTCATTACTAAGATTTCGAAAAGGTATTGTTAGTTTTACATAGTTTACTAGGGAATTTATTCAGCTATTCATAATTTATTCATTTGGTATTATAAGTACTTGTCAGTTATTGCAGTGCAATATTTTAGAAGTAAAAATGCGCATCCCTATAACTCCGCTCCGTACGTAGGCAGAGAGTGGACATATACAAAGTAGCATATGTGCGGTGCGAGGTATTCAAGAAAGGCAGTGGTTCGAAAGAGCGCAAGATGCTTTGCCTGACTTGTCTCGTAAACCATCAATATGCAAATACCATTTTAGCTCACTGTCTATCGAGAAGCTCAGGATTTTCGCAGATTATACTAGCTTTAGCTTTAATAGATTCAATTTCTATTTATTCTGTCTACTAAAGAAATTCACGATTTAAAAGAATGTCCGGTCCATCAAAGATCATTATCAACCCACTGAGCCATGTTCTAACTTATCTCGTAAACTGTCAATATGCAAGTACCATCTCAGCTCAGTCTTATCTCGTAGCCGGGATTTTTGCAGATGATACTTGCTTTAGCTTTAATATATTCAATTTCTATTTATTCGATTTACTAAAGAAATCCACATGTTTAAGGTCCATCGAACATCGTTATCAAACCGCTGGGCCATGTTCTAACTTGTCTCGTAAATCATCAATATGCAAGTACCATCTCAACTCACTATCGGGAAGCTCAGAATTTTTGCAGGTGATACTTGCTTTAGCTTTAATAGATTCAATTTCTATTTATTCGATTTACTAAAGAAATCCACGATTTAAAAGCATGTTCACGGTCCATCGAACATCGTTAGCAAACCACTGAGCCATGTTCTAACTTGTCCCCAGAAACCATGAATATGCAAGTACCATCTCCTCTTAATGTCTATCGGGAAGCTCAGGATTTTTGCAGATGATACTTGCTTTAGCTTTAATAGATTTAATTTCTATATATTTAATTTACTAAAGAAATCTACGATTTAAAAGCAAGTTCACGGTCCATCGAACATCGTTATCAAACTACTACTGAGCCATTGAGCAGTATCGAAGTTTATTTATTACAATTCTTCCATCAATCATACTTCCATGGTTGTACGTAACACTTCTAATAATCCCAAAATTAGGTAGCTTATGACAGATCGTCAAGCCTCGATCATTTCCTATTTAGATTACTAGAAATGAAATTAAAAAAAATATTATATGTATATTTTAGATGTCGAATTTGTCGCAAATTTAGTTTGTAGCAACTGTGCTAACGCGTCTATTTATTGAATAATATGTACTGAAAGTATAAGATTGTGTGTGTAATTTCATTTTGATTTTATTTAATATTAGGGTGCCCAGATATAACCTTCCTTAAGTGCCGTCTCCACCACTCGGGGGGAGTTTGACAATGTCAGAGATTTTTACTAATTGTAAGGAAGGTCAAGAAAAATAGAGCGCAACGCCACTGATACTTAAAATATCTCGATATGAGTATACCTTTATCAGAGTGTGGGGATGTGATGATGATTGAATTTGGGGTTTGTTGTCACTAGTCTGACAGACTCGTTCTTAGATCTCTATGTGGAGCTTTTGTGCGTATACCTGTATACTTTCATACCTACAGGTCCTGCAGCCAGCTCATACCTGATCCTATTTGCAGTATCCATGATGATTCACCATATCTACCGAGCAATTTCCTCTGATTTTCTCTCTTGCGAATAATGCTAGGCATGCGCAGATTATATGTTTGCTGTACCCTCCTCCATTCCGTAGCCCCGACAAATTTGTCTTGTCCACAATGCCCAGAATGTGTAGATGTATAGGTGTATTGAGCCTACAATGCCCGTTACTATCTGCAGGTTTGTCATTAGAGAGGCCCGAACGATCGGAAGTTGGATCTTCCTGCTTGCATTTTGCTGTTCTCCATCTCTCCTTCACTCCTTTCGCACAGAATCATTCTCGTGTACTCACCCCTCTGCCTTTAGGAGGTTTTCTATATTTCTACGGCTTCTTCTATGGGGTACTGCAGCGCACATCCAAGGTGGTTCACGCTGCGGAAAAGAGCCATATGTGAGATAGTGGGTATTAGTCCACGGCAGTCATGCCGTGAATACTTCTAAAAACTAGGGATATTGACCGTATATGCAAGTTCTGCTCAAGAAGCTCTTTGCGAATTCTATTCTAATAAGAGCTCCACAATATCCCACGAGGAGCACATTGGCATAACCCTAGGAAAAAAATCCATTACCTCCAACCAAATTCCAGGCGACTTGTCTCATAAATAGGACTTAAACTTTTTAATAAATTGCCTGATACATTAAAGGTGACTAAAAACATTGATATTTTCAAGAGATCCTCTCGGATATACCTGCTTAAAATCAACATGTCGACGAACATTGACTTTTAAAAATACTTCGAAAAAAACTCAGTTACAGGTTCAGTCTGTCTGCTTGCTCGTTTCTCTGAATTTCACTGTGCCCTTCTTACCCATATCAGACTAACTATTCATGTGCGAGATGTGCTCCAAAACTGTGTGGTAGTCCTTGGCTAGTTTTGAGGATAGCTTTCGATTTTTTAGTGCATGCAGCTCTGATCAGCTATCTGAGTATAATTTATATCAATTTGCTTGTATCTGCCTTCTTTCGACCACACCTGTCACCATTCTGATCCAAATAGTTTCTTTTTGGAAAGTCGTGGCATGCAATCCCCAGTGGTCTGGTTATTTTTAGGCCCATTTTGCGAGAGTGGGCCCTGGATCTTGTGCTTTCGTTCATCTTGGAGCTATTTGTATATATGGTTACCTTTCCTAGCGTAGTGTTAGCAGGGGACTAGGAGTGTAAAAATATAAGCCTTTTGAATCACAACGGTGGTACGCTCGCTCTCGGTTATGTAGCGGAGTCCGCTGCCTGCTAACATGTGCCCTGCCGTCGGGGGGAATGTGCCCATTTTTCTTATGTGGTGGTTATAAAGTGATAATTAGGGGGGGGGGGGAGGCGTGTACTATAATAATGTCTCTATTAATACCGCAGGCATTCCTGAAGCGTTACCGTTCTCGAGTAAATAGCTTTTCCAGATTTTTATAAAAGGATAGGAAAATTGAGAAAAAAATAAATCTGGGGAGCTACACACGAAATTTTCATTTTAGAGTGTTTTCAAACTGATAGCTCACACTAAATACGAGTAGCAAGATCAAGAAGCTCAAAAAATAGTAATGCATTAAATATAGCAATCGCAGAAATTTAAAATTAGGTAAAAAAATATATGAAAAGTG
>JAOPUG010000125.1:6399326-6416737 GCA_027564375.1 Micropterix facetella
GAAAATGCGCGTAAACCTTTTAATCCCCTAAGGAACCACCGGGAACGACGGAAAACGGACTAAACACACGGGAAAACTCAGGAAAATGATGAAACATGCGGAAAAACATGAATCAACATGGAACAAAACAGAAACATGCTTTAAATCATGCTCAGGAAGCAAAACATGCTTCAAAATCGATTTTTGTTACACTATCTTGAATCATGTTGATTTTTATTTTATTATTATTATGAAAATTATAGGCAGGCAAGTAACGATCGATGCACCTACATATATCTGTCGCTCTGCAGCTATGTAGGTCTCCAGATGATTATCGAACTGGCTGATTCTCGCTTCAACAACTGATTCTGTCGATCTATTCCATGCATCCACTATCCCGTTAGCTAAAAATGCTTTCTCGGATCGATTGCGACATTTGTGTTGCTTAACATGAATTTGTGACCGTGCAGATATTCTTTGACGTTGGAGGTAAAGATGGAACTATGGACCATTGCTCCTTGATATCGTAGTATCCATTAATTATCTTGAATGTCCCTAGAAGATCTCCTCTTGCCTGAGGAAGTTCCAGTATGGCCAGTTGCAATGGAATCATCATCCTGTAACTGCCAAGGAGAAGCAGGAGTTCTTCTGCGCTGCTGGCAATTAGTACTGTATCATCTGCAAATCTTATATTGTTGATGTTTCCGCCATTTACCTTGACCCTACTTGTGGCTATTAATTAACATTTAATTTTGGTTGACTATTAAATAAAATAAAAATATTTTTTCTTTTAATATCAGGTACTGCACAAATTCACGGTGGACCTTCCTAAGAAACACGGCAGAGGAGGTCAATCTGCTCTGCGTTTCGCTCGACTTCGGATGGAAAAACGACACAATTATGTCAGAAAGGTAAGTTATTTAAATATTCACACTGACTCGGTAGAGCATCGAGATCCTAACGGTTCCATGCAGCTTGGGCCTGATGGCCAGACGGTTCAGCTTTCACCTGGTAGCCTCCTCGAAGAAGGAATTAACATGCCAGGGCCGCCGTGAATACTACCGTCGTTGTCGGTTCGGATTGAAAGTGCAGATCCGGGTGAACATCTCGGGCCGATCTGGGTGTTTTGTGCGCCCCAGCATCAGCTTTCTCTGCGAATAACCGGGGGAGTATGTCTCCTATGACAGCGGGGGTAGGTGTTGACCCGATGTCGCCTATCATTAGAAACGATCGGTTGACCATCCGATCTAGAGGGAGATCGACGGGCAGAGGAATCGGATCCGCGATTAAATCGAGTCGAATCACCGCTTATAACAGTTGTGTCAATTGCTACGGGCGAACCCGGCCACCCCGGAGCGTTTCAACGATATGTTCCTTATATCAACCTGGAATGAAACGGAGATTTGAACATGAAGACGAATCTACGTATCGAGCTCGACCTCAGCCCGTAAGAGTCAAACCCTTACCGCGAGGCGCTGGGAATTTTCAAGTCCAGTGTGGCATCCATCACGCCCTTACTACCAGATTTGGTCAGATTTCTCCGACCTCCCATGTGGTCGCGGGTTCGAGTCGCTTGCGCGGTCTTCTACCTTAAGTAAGCGGCAATTCCTCACTGGAATTATCGTGAATCCGAGGCACCCTTTACTCGGCTTGCCACCTGAGATCGGACGGCCAACGTATCGTTTCTAAGAGTAGATAGCTTAAGTTAGGTCGCATTGCGCTTCCAAACTCCTCCGGCTATTCGTTGTTGAGAAATGGCCAGCAGACCGACCAGTGCATCAAGCAACTGTCCATCCGAAGTTTTCACCGCAAAGTCACGGCTTTACTGGGATACTGGGGGGTTCTGGCCTTGTCCCCACATATGGGATACAGAGGGCCCTTCTTCAGGAAGGTTGTCAAGCGAAGGCCGTCTTCTACTAGACTTCTTTTACTGATCGCAGCTCGAGGTCACTTGAGCGAGCCTCTACCTATTGTGAACAAATACAGCTCGTGGTGTCCTTTGCTCGATATCACGTGGGTGGGTGACAGTATGTTAATATTTACTTTATTTTTAGGAAAACTATGTGTCCAGACTTTTCCGGTAATCTGACAGATACTACACTTCTTTTGTAGAGTGCCCAGCGCTCGCCCGAGGGAATTCTTTAATTCAATTCACCTCTTTGGATAGGGGCTGAACAGTGAGTTTGTCTGGCCATAAATCAAGATGGCTTAAAGGCCCAAGCAGCATGGAACCATTAAATGAAGTTGATTTTTTAAAACCCAATTTTTCAAACCATTAAATGATCGTAAGTTTGAGTAAAAGATGACCCATCTTGCGACCCATGTACTCAAGGTAGTACACAATATACAGCTTCGGTATCTTGACTCGCTTAGAACATGGTTCCGTAACCGACGTGATCATTCAACACGGACGTGTGAATAACTTGCAATAATTCCCAAACACAAAATCACTAATTTCCAGTGCAGTTCCTATTATTATTCTGCGGTTGTATGGAATTGGTTGGGAATGGCATTGCGATCAAAATCAATTGGAATAAAGGACCACTGTAATAATATGTTATTTAAAAAAAAAATTTGGAAACGAAAGATTTTTAGATTTATTTGTTAATTTGATTATTATTATAAATAAGATCAATCGGATAAATTCGTTTTATTTATGATCCACGCGGTAAATTCATTTTATCTTATTTATAATGCGAACAACCGCGATAGTCTTCGATTTTTTATTGATTATTATTATTATTCTTTCTTTTTTTATACATTTTTGTCGTGATATTTGATGCTAAACATTTTATTATTTTTATTAGTCTTTGTCCATTTTCAGTTATGTCCAATTTGTTATTTGGTGTTTTTTCTTCTATTTTTTGTTTCAACAGCTGCAAAAAAATAATTAATAAACACTATATATACAATGTATTTTAATGTCTAGGTTGCTGAAGTGGCGACACAGCTGTTCATCCAAGGGGATAAGCCGACGGTGGCCGGATTGATCCTCGCCGGTTCTGCTGATTTTAAGACTGAACTCTCACAGTCCGATATGTTTGATCCGGTAAACATTTCTTTATTGCTAATAGTTAAGCAAGTCAGCCACAACCGAAATAAGTGTGCAATTGAACGGGGTCTGAGTTGTGGAAAATGTATGTGGACTCTTATGATGTGACTATAATTATCTATATTGTAATTTTTTGCAATATAGATAATTTCTTTTGATTTTTACCATCTCTTCGTACAACATTTCTACACTTAATTTGTCCATCTTGATAGCTAGATAACCAATAACAGACAAATTATGTCGCGCTGCTGCAGTTTGGTGCGATTTGGTAGTGCTGCGGCGCTCTAGTGCGGTTTGACCTTTATTGATCGGCAGACGTGTACCATTGCACATATTTGGCAAAATTAATCTCGCAGCAAAATTATTGGTGCTCCAACATACAATTTTAATGAATTGTTATAAGTATGCTGGGCAGATTGAGGGGGTTACAGAATCCGTCGGGATATTGGACTTCTTGGTCATCAATGACATATATAATAAAAAAAAGAGTTACTTTAATTTGATTTACTATTTTACATGCTGGGATGTTTCACTATTATTCCTCGAAGGATATTCCTTATAAAGCGTAAAAGTCCAAATTTACTGTGAACTTAATATTATGTAATTTTCATCCTTACATATTTTCTATACATCTCTAAGGGAAGATTTTAGCAATAGCGATATATTCAACTTTGAAATTGGCACATTTTTCTCCAAATTGTCTGGCATTTTGTGTTATATCTCTGAAACTATTCAGCCAATTTTGGTATAATATAGCCTATAACCGATGGGAATAGGCAAGTGATATATAGAAACAACCCGATCGAAATCAATCTGGTGGTTCTCGAGTTATAACCACACAGATAAATGTTGCATTTTATAATATGTAATGATCATTTGCAGCGTCTCCAAGCAAAGATCATCAAATTGGTGGACGTTTCCTACGGTGGCGAGAATGGCTTCAATCAGGCTATCGAGCTGGCCGCTGAATCCTTGCAGAATGTCAAGTTTATCCAGGAGAAAAAACTCATCGGGAGGTACTTCGATGAGATATCACAGGTAAATATACCAAAAAATACAGCCTTGGCCAAAAGTATTAGGCACCCTTTTATTTTTATACAATTTCGACAAATTATACCTCGGAACACTTAATTTTTTTGACAGTCTGTTGGTATCTTTTGAGTATAATTAGATATAGTTATAGGTAGATAACAGGTAAGATTTTGTTGGGTTATAAAATACCTGGCCTGATACAAATGCGTAAATCGTTTATTTATCAAGACCCCAGTCCGCCGTCTGCTCGTTGTGGACAAGCGCATGCGCTGTGTGTTTTTTTATCCATTTGAATTTTATCTTAAATTCTACAAAATGACGAAAAGAAATGAATTTAGTGTGAATCAGCGCTTACGAATCCAGTTGTTAACGAACAAGGCATGATACCAGTACTGTTTTTTTGTATGTTTATGTCCAATTAAGCACTTTTAGAAGAAAAATACTATGTTCCAATTAATTAGCATGGTACTAAAGAATAGAAAGATCGGCATCACTGATGTTTTTTGTCTTAATACTTGCAGGATACTGGTAAATACTGCTTTGGAGTAGACGATACCCTTCGAGCACTGGAGTTAGGAGCCGTCGAAACCCTCATCTGTTGGGAGAACTTGGATATACAGAGGTAATATACGAGTTATTCCATAAGCAACAAAGCATGAGCTATTATTTTATTACAACTTCATCATTGATATAAACAAATCCGACAGATTTTAAATACATCAAGGTTAGTCCCAGAAATACCTGACCTAACAGAAACCAAAAACATATGGGAAAATATATCTATTTCTCAACTTAGTCTCCTTTTAGGTTGATACACTTTTCCAGCGATGTTCAATAACTTCGATACCCTGTTTATAGTGAGAACCGTTGCGCTCCTCGAAATATCCATGAACCGCAGACTCCACCCTTTCATTGTTGACAAATATTTTATTACTGAGCCATATGTTTAAGTTTGGAAAAAGAAAACAGTCTGAGGGGCTAAATCTGGCGAATAGGGTGCTAACGGAAGCAATTCGAACTTTAACTCATTAATTTTTTAGAAATGTGAATTACCGCATTGTCTTGATGAAACAACGCTGTCTTTTGCACCAAATTCACTGTGTTTTCTTGACTTCATCACTGAAACGCTGCAATAAGTTCGAATAGCTCTCATTGTTGATTGTTATTCCTTTTTAAAGATAATCATGATTATCCCACGCGCATCCCAAAAAACTGACACCTTATCAGCGGATGGAACTGTCTTGGACTTATTTGGATCCGATTCTCCCCTTTCAACCCATTGTTTCGACTGTTACTTCGTCTCAGGTGTGATACGATGGACCCATGTTTCAGCCATTGTTACGAATTGACGCAAAAACTCAACTTTATTGTTATGAAACATCGCCAAACAATCGATTGTTTTCGCTCCATTGTGAGCAAACGTGGCACCCATCTTGCCACAGCTTTCTCATGTCCACAATTTCAGTCATGATGCTTTTTGAAATGCCTACCATATCTGCTCGCTCACACACTTTTAGTCGACGGTCATTCAATATATTTTATGGATTTTCTTCACTTTTTCTAATGTGGTCATCTCATTTGGTTGACCGCTGCGATATTCATCTTGGCAACTTGTCCGGCCTCGCTTAAACCCTGCCACCCAATATTTTATTGTTGTAAACGAAGGAGCAGAGTCCCGCAGATTAGAATCTATCTCGGATTTGATATTGATTAGACTGAAATCTTTCAAATTAAAGGATTGTATCACATAACGATGATCAATTTTTTCATGTTTACAAAAACACTGAGAGCATTCACTATTGATGGCTGTTAATTACTAAACAATGCAGAGTCATCAACACTAAAATTTAACCTTTATAAGGTGGGTACTTTCGACCATAGTAATTATAACCACCATCTATACATCAGGTCGGAAACTTCTGTGACTGCCTTCGTATTTCCAAATTACATTATATTATAGGACATTTCATAAGGCATCTGTTTATGTAGTTAGTTATTTATGTTTTGTTTTGTATTCTTCTGTAATGACCGGTTAACGGCCACCCAGTGCAAGCGGGAGTGATGCACCATATTATGTTTATGCATTTTTACCTTATATTTTGATATTGGAATCTTTTTTTTTAATAACACGTGAAATGATTATCTTATAGTATACGAAAGTCAGAAGAATTGAGACAACTTTTTCGCTTCATCCTATATTGCAAAAAATTCTCTAAAATTTTAAAACAATTTAGTAACACAGGGGATATTATAAAAATAAGTCTTAGGTCTTCCCCATTCTTACTAAAATGAAGCTTGTTATTGCTCTACGAAGAATAATAAATATATTCTGACTATCAATGTTTTATTATCATTTATACATACTCATTCCCGCTTCGCAAGACCCCGTGTGCCAGAGTTAAACGGGCTTTGTTTCTGTTGCAGATATGTACTGAAATCACACGCAACCAGTCAAGAAACCATACTGCACTTAACGCCTGAACAGGAGAAAGACAAATCTCACTTCACCGATAAAGAGGTACGGATCCATTGCATATTAAACATTGAATTTGGATTAGGCGTACCAAAATTGAATGGCTAATTGGTTCAAATTTTGGCGATTGATCAGTCTCAATGTTGTTATTGTTATTGAGAGTCAGTGATTGCTTTGCACGTCCCTATATTATCCTTTATCGTCTTTCAACTCTACCCACCACTATTCGCCAGCCTTATATTCTTCCACCACTCAGAAAGAAGAAGCTCGATCCCTGAGAACAGGGTTCAAAAGAAGTGGTGCACAGGCTGGACTCTACCACTCCACCGGTAAGTAATATCTTTTCAATTCTCCTCGATTTACTCGCCATTTTCGCCATTGGTTATTTGCTAAATCTATTTGCTAAGAGCGGGTGCTACCGCCCGAAATTTTGTGAAACGGAATGATCCAATCTCCACACTTTTAGTCTTGAATTTAATTAAAACATGTTTGTAAATATTATAACTAATTATTGATTATCACATGCGCGTTCACACATCACTTTTGTTTGTAGAAAAAATTATTTTGCCCTAGAGAAGTTTGTGCAGATGAATAATCTTCTATTGTTGTAATTAAAATGTCATTGCCGTAGACAATATTGCGAACAATGGTATGCAGCAGTTTGAGTTTTGAAATCAACTACTAATATGATAGTTATCAAAAATTTCCAAGTGATTTTCTCTTCGTTTCAGATAAAAAATGGCTATAAAATGGAAATGGCTATAAAAAATGTGGTAAGAACTAATCTGTATAAACTTCCAGGCGCCAGTGTAACCTCACTCGCTAGATCTATTCAGAGGATAATTTGGGTCTCCTTTGTAGCAATACCCCTTGCACAGCTAAACTGCAAGTCGGCCTTAGAAGTCCTTGCTGTTATCAACACCTTGCTGTTATTCACAAAGTAATTAGCCTCTCAGTGGCTCGTGCCTAATAAGGGTCTGACATTACCGTCCAAAACCATTTTCAATAATCGAGAAAGCTTCACACTGAATTCTGGAGGTCGATTCGGTCGCTTAGCTGTGTCATTTTCCTGAAAGTCTTCAATGTACAGCCTCCGTCTAGATATAACTTGTAGAGCTTGGTTTAAGGCTCAACTATTGTTCCTTCAGTGGTCCTCACTGATGGAGAGAGAGAGAAAAACATGTGGAAATATTTATGATATTTAATAAGTACAATTATTGAGTGACTTACCCAACTAATTGTGACTTGAAGAAAAAGTGTGAAGAAGTGAGTTTACTTGGCTCGCAGGCCTGTTTATAAAGGAAATTCTCGAGGGTCGTAAGCGACATTTCTATTGTTCATTTACTTAGAACCATAATTTTTGTCTTTCAAACAAGTCTTTCACAATTTGCTAATTTACGAATTAATATGAAACTGACGTCAATCGATTTTCTATGAAACAATATTATTGATGCAATTATTTTATTGCTAGGTTCCCTACAAACTCTTCACGCCCTATCTCAGAGTATGTTCCTTATTGTAGAATTTCCTGTTCCATGGGAATCAAATATCCCCAAATATTGCAAATGCCGTCACCCAGAACGGCTTCACTGTTTACCTTCACACGGTGGAAGTTGACGCTCGTGGCTTGCCATGTTTCATCTGTTTAAAGATCTTGGTCTCTCGAAATATGATAAACTCCTTCATAGAAAAAATATTTCAAATCGTAATTTCCGCATCTCAAATTGTATGGCTTCGGGGTCGAGGAGGGGGTGAATGGATGGTAATGTGCAGGCATAGCTAATTTTTCCTGGAGGTAATTGTGAACTTGTCTAGGCTTGTTTTTATCCAGAATTTGTCCACTTTTTAAGCTTGTTCCACAAATCAAACACTCTAAATGTTTAATGTTTAATTAATGATAATGACTTACAATTGTTTAATGGAGTTTTTTTTTTGGAAAATCAATCATATAATTTTGGCTTGTTTTTGTAATTTTTCAGTTTTATTGTATTGTATTTTATTTATTTTGTTTACATTCAGGTAGTAAGTCATCCGTGCGTTCGTAAACCTATAAATTAATTACATAAGCAACAAAGAATACATGAACACAACCCATACGATCATGCCTAACTAGACTGCACAGTCTATATCTGGGCATACGAAATACACTGGCTTGTTTTTTTAAACAGTGACCGCCGTTTTCTAACAACTACTTTCAATATTATTACTGAAATTATGGGATAAAATATTACACAAGGATAAAGAATATATATGTCTGATATGTATTAACATAAATATACGAGAACATATAAGAAATAAGTAAAAATACATACATAATATATTATAATTATACAATTAAAATAAGTGACTACAAATAAGATTAAGCGATTTTACCACGTAAAGTTTTTAGCACCTGACATTTCGACTATGTTGCAACCGCCATTGTCTAGGGTAGATTGTCTATCTGGACAGCGGCAGTTGTAACATCTCTGAAACGTTGGATGCCAAAGACTTGACGTAGTAATTCGTTTAATCTTATATATAATGTCAAGGAACCGCGATAGTCTTCGATTTCATAAAATAAGGTATATATTTAGACGAATATATGTAGCAATTCCATTTTGGTCTTAAAATGACCTACAATATGTATGTAGGTCATCAAGGACCATTCTTTTACTTTTGTCTTGAATCGGTGTACATTTTGAACGTTTTTTATAGACTCTTCTAAGGTATTAAAAAAAACGGCGATGTAGTACAACTGTCTTCGGGCAAAGGTTGTATACGTCCCTTCTGCCTTTGTTGTTGCCTTCGAGTATGCTTCTCTAATGTTTTGTAGAAAGATATTAGGGCTTGTTTCATGACTAGTAGGTTAGTCACAGCAGGGATATTTTTTGTAGGTAACGTTTTGCATTACATTTGCATTTTGATAATATTCGTAAATGAATTTAGCATACATTGTTTCTTCTGACATCAGTAATTCGGATGACGATTGTGTAATTGTAGAATTTTTCCTCACCCGGAAACCGAAAACAGTTTGCCCTTAAATCGATGTTTGTGCATTCTGGGACGATTCCTTCGATTAATTCGAGCAATGAAATGCCTTGCTCACGCTCACGCATGTATAAAATTGGCAAAACGCTGCACTCGGTGATGCGCGATGAAACGAAATGACATTTGACACATTATTGAATAAAATAAAATAAAGGTAGAATTTTGCCGGGAAAATGCAATTTTGTGTCATTTATTACGCTGGAAACTCAAATTACTATCATAAGATTTTACTATGGTAGTTTTGACAATCAAACAACCGCGCTAGCCTATTTACAGTAGTATTTTAAAATACTCTAGTAACAATTACTATAGTAAATTGGGAATATTATCACTGATCAAACAACTGGCTCTAAGTTGGATTCTCATAAAATGATAACATAATACCTAATTGTTTTCGATATTAGTTAATCCATGTCTGTTAGGTTTAAATATATACAGATTAATATAATACATTGTATACTTATAAAATATTGTCCATTAAAAGAGCAATATATTAAAGTATATCGGCCTTATTTAGAATAGTTGCTTAAAATTTATGATCGAGTTTAGCGGCCGCCCTTCGAAAATCGTTATTTAGAATCGGTGCTTAGTTCTAAGCAATGGCTTAGTGGCTGTCGTTCTTAAATGTCATTATAGGAAAGCGGCGAGCCTAGTTTGAGTGCTTAACTTTGTGTTTGTCTGGTTTTTTTCGCGTTATGGAGAAAACCAGAAATTAAGAGAATTTTCCGAGTTTTTGCAGAATTTGAGGATGTTGAGGTCTCGAAGAATTACTAAACTATACAAAAAACGGTTCGATCCGTTTACGGAGCTAACAAGAAGAGTTTCGCTTGAATGTTAGTTCATCAAAGTAAACATGATATATTCTAATAATGGCAATTATTTTGACTTGTTTTTTACGCTACGTTGATTGATTTGATTTAAGCTAAATTTATTTTGATTAGCGTTCTGTTATCAAAACTTAGCAAAACTCTAAAGATTATTGAATTTTGATATGAAGCTATGCAATTTGGCCCAAAATGCTTAGCCCGCTAACAGGTACTCTGACGTCTCGGGTTCCCAGTGATACTCGCAATGCATAGTAATAATTTATGAAGATTTTAAATTCGTTCGTAAATACTGGTCATATCGACTTACAATAAAAACCATTGTATTATACCATCAACTTGTAACATTTATTGAAAAAACAAAAATATTTATTTTGTAAGCCGTGACCTTTGCGCGACCTGTTACGCGAGTGACCTTCGGTAACCATGAATGGAAAACATTTGTAAATCCTAAAAGTCCCCCTAAAAGCCTTAAAATGCAAGATTTTCTTACGTAGTATTATTGTGATTATGCATTTGTCTAAAATACCCGTATTGTTATTTGGATTTGGATTGAACATAAAAATAATGAAAATACATTTCCTTCAAAAAAATCATTTAGTTGCTCTCGTTTGTAATTGCAACAGTAAGCCTCTAGAGCTACAGAACTAACTTAACAAGAATTACGAGTTGTTACAGCTGATTTTCTTTATCCTTGCAGAGCGGAGTAGAGCTTGAGCTGGTGGAATGTCAGCCGCTGCTGGAGTGGCTTGCGAACAGTTACAAGTCCTTCGGAGCCACCCTGGAAATAATCACCGATAAGAGTCAGGAAGGCAGTCAGTTCGTTCGAGGATTCGGAGGCATTGGAGGTAAACTGTCATTTAATTTTGTTATATATGATCATCCCACAATTATTGCGCGTTTCCCCTCAGCAGATAGGAAAAAATAATTTTATAACTGAAAAATGTGTTTTATATTTACTGTGTAAAAGAGTAGTAAAAAATTGATATGATTAAAATCACACAAGAAACCATATGTAATATTAATTTACATTTAAAAAAAAAACATGTCAAATAGGTAGTTTACTTATTTCTATATAGCGTGAAATAAAATCAACAAAATAACAGTGTCAAAAACTAAAAAATAGTAAAACAACACAATCAGCCGTATCATTGCTATCGTGCTTCGTTATCGGCTGTGTACTGAAATCTGTATGATGTAGTAAGGCCAATTAAGCGACAAGAACTGTCAAAATATCGCAAGCGTGCTGGCATTCAGTGGATCGTATCGCTCCTTAATAAAATTACCTAATAATTGGTCAAGACGGTCGTTTTTCAAAGTGGGAATTCTCAGTCTGGGAGTGTGGGGCATTGAACGCAGGCATGAACATACGAGCTGTCATCGTATCACCTTCATTCGATAAAGATCGCCTTTCTCTTTCGTAGTATTTGTGCTTGTGGATCATGTCAGTGAATTAATCAAATACCTTTAAATGGAATTAAATATTTTTTTACAAATTTCCATATAAGCTGAAGGCGACATGATCTCCGCGAGTGTGATAATTTTAAAGAGACTTCTCTTTCTTTCCTACGACGTGCGAGTAGAGCACCGTCTCGTCTTTGTTTTGTCGAAAATGCTAGTGGAATTATAAAGAATTTGAGTCCATTAGACTATTTTGGTCATTTGGTCATTAGCGACATTCGCTATGTTTAAAGTTTAGCGAATATTATGGTGCCGATTTTTCATAGGGGCGAATAACAATTGTTTTCATACCAAAATTAAAATAATAGCTACTTTGCTGAAACAACATTTTTGGCCAATCATATTCTAAGAAGTGGACAGCTTCAGCAGGATCTTGACAAGATCAAAGCGTGACCAGAAGATTGGTTGTACTTTGAACACCGAGAAATGTGTCATGCTTCATATCGGGAAAAAGCAACCAAAACACCCAATATTTCCTGGCAAACGTCCAATTAAAAACAATTAAGCAACAAAAATATCTTGGAATAACAATTTATGATGATCTCAAATGGGAAAAACACATAGTTGCAATCGTTAAAAGAGCCAACTCTACTTCCTATCTGTCAACAGAGGTGTTTATAAAGATCTACAAAGCATACGTGAGACCTATTCTTTAGTATAGTTATCAGATCTGGAGCCCTTACTTATGCAAGATGTAGATGTTTTGTAAAAGGTGCAATGAAAGGCAATCGAAATGCCAGCGATCCTGAAAAATAGAAATTATGAAGATCGCTTGGAATTACTTGGACTGTCTACTCTCAAACAAAGAGGACGAAGAGGGGACCTGATTGAGACTTAAAATTCTCATCAAAAACCCAACCTTTCAAACTTTAAATCTAATCCTCTTAAGAATACTCTGCAAAATAGAGTGGTAGACATGTGGAATAACCTACTATTTGAAGTGATAAGTGCAAGCTCTGTCAATCAATTTAAAAACAGACCGATTTGTACCTAAAAACTTAGTAATATTGTTTATGACTAGCTTTACAAAGCTGCCTGTTCAGAATAAATAATAATAATAAAATATCGAATAGACAGCTTCTTTGTCTTTTGATAAAATGCGAAAAATTATTTTGTGATTGTTTTTTTTTCATTCGTTTTCTAATTGGTAATTTTTAAGAATTCATATACCGGGAGAGGTAGCCTTATTGGTGACATAGTAGCTGCAAACCTTTTTTGTCGATGTTAGATCAGAGTTAGGCTAAATGGTGAGATTTCGCTTAACTTGGTAACACTGACCGCACAGCCGAAATTACTGGATCTATAGACTAAAAATTTTGGTATTATGTTACGTTACGTTACGCGAAATATCATAACGCATTGATTCGTATTACCAAAAATTCGGGTAAATTAGTACCCTAAGCAAATAAGGAATTATTTGGGTAATATAATATTTTTACTAATGATTCTTTTCTTCTTTTCCGTCTCTCTTTGCTTCCGTTACGGACCCGCGGACGCCGATTGGACCACTGTATTTCGGTATACAATCTTTGAATTATTTCTTTCGAAAAAATCCATCGGTTTGCATCACGATCACGTCATTGCACTGTTTTATTTTGCCGTGCCGTGTGTTGTGATGCATGGTGTTGCGTGTTTTCGCTGTCGGATTTCGCTACTTCTCCAGGAATACTTCGGTACAAGGTGGACTTTCAATCGCTGCAGCTCGACGAACCCCTGGACGACGTGGACCTTGACGATTATTAGATTCGACGAGTAATATAATTAGATTTAGTGATTTATTTTTTAAGTTTTGAATGCGTTTTGATGCGGACTTGGGAGTATGTATGTCGAGGGAATGTACTAAGAAATATTTTTGTTTCTCAATGCAGTCACACTTATTCTATTTGTTTTTAATCAAAAATTCTAATAAAACAATCTTTATTTTGGTCTCATAAGATGTCTTCTGCTTCGATCACTGCATAATCATTTTTTCATCCCCAAGTACAATGACAGTTTAGGGGTGTCAATACTACGGGCGAACCCGACCACCGGGATGTTATGATGAACTTTATCATCTTGTCAGCCCGAGATGAATGCAAGGACTTGTGTACAATTCCAATCCACGTATCCAACTACTCTTATCAGCTTGTAAGAGTCCAATACCTTACTGCAAGGCACTGAGTAAAACCACCCAGTGGGCAACCTCACCCTCTTACTACCAGATTTAGAACAGATTTCTCCATTCTCCCGCCTGGTCGCTTGTGCGGCTTCTACCTGATATTAGCGTTAAGAGCCATTACGCTTTCAAAGTGTAAAATACCAGCGCAGCTGCACGAACGACAGCCAGACTCGGCGATAGTGCGAGTAACATTTTTTGATACTTTTGAGTACAGAAATGTACCGATTTTCGAAATTGTGATGTATATACATATGTATATACGCGCATATACATCATAATTTATTGTAATTTAGGAAAAAAAATTGTGTTATCAAACATAGGGATTATCAATTAAAATTCAGAATCATATTTCTTATAGAACATACTTTATTATGACAATATTTTGATTGGAATTACACTTTATTCAACACAATAAATGGTGGTAAACTGCTGGTATAATTCGTGGAAATTGGCGGAAGTTATTATTTTTCTTCGCTGATAGAAGGGGGTGCGTTTCTTCATCCCGGATGCTCCGACACAGCTGTACACTCGATAACTATCTGCCCTGATTTACTGGCACTGAATTGTCCGACTTTACTTGACACCAATTATTGGTCTGTTTAAACAAAGGGTACATCTGAACGAGAAAACAATTTTTTCAATCCTCCATCTCACACCTTATTTTCACGGGTAACCAACTGTCCATAGTATAGGTGTCTCGACCTCAATCTGAGTTGCTATTTCAATTAAGTATGACCGTTTGAAGCATACCAATCGTAGCAATCTTCCGTCTCCTTCTCTTCTCGGTCTTGCTTGCACTGAAACGACTCTCTTTTCATTATTTTCACTTTACTCTTAGTGAATTGACAATATAGATACAATAAATCGACATAAACTAAATTGTATCATAATTTTCTGTTACATTTCACAATAACACGTTATTTTATAAGTTTTACATTTCACAATAACACGTTATTTTATAAGTTTAAAAGTGCTCTCCATTATTGATTGCCGTCCCACAGGATTTGTAGTGCTCTCCTACTTTTTTACTCCCACGTCCGCCAGCCGCATTATCTTAAATGATTTTAATTATTGCATATCTCTCACTCGGAAAGATTGTGAATTTCGCTCTGTCTGCCCCCTATCTCAGGCCGTTTTCGGCTGAATAAACAGCGCATTGACGAGATTGATCTTTCCGAATAATCTCCACAGTGTTACGATTTCTAGTCATTCAGGCTTTATATGTTTAGAATATAAAATGGTTATGCCGATTTTTAAATCTTTAAGACGATACGATCGCGTTACTAAATATCCGAGTACAATAACACTTCACAAATAATCACGGTTGTACTCCTTCCCTATCTGGTGTCTTGGCCACTACCTTTTACCACTTTATTGGCCGCCGCTCGAAACAAGGATGTAATAGGTTTCTGAAACCATACCCATAAATTACGGAGCCAAGATATTCTTCGTCTCGTCAAGATACATAATGTTGTATCATTTAGGATGACGCATGGCATGAGCGAAGTCGAGTTTGCAGATTTTTATTGTCCTCGATCTTCATTCCTGACTCTTGTCAACCCAGAACGATAGACTTCAAGCTTTCTTAACAGTGTGTCTTAAGTGTTCAGCTTTTTTAGCCATATAAATAATATTGAAAATATGTTGCATCTTAGAAGTCTGATCTTCCAGCTATAGTAGGTTGATGCTTCATCTGCAAAATAGCATTTTCATCTTAAATAATACACTTGTTTGACACTTTACTGACTAAAGTTTCTAAGGAATAATCGTATACCTGCCTCGGACACTGAATAGCGTTATAAAGTCTAATTAAACATTATAAAATAAGTTAGACTGTATAATCGCAATAGTTGGAAATTGGAAAAATAAATATGCTATGGTACCACGAATGACCTTTTTTTTGCCTTAGTATAAGGGCTGTTCTAAAGTTTTTTCTGAACATTGTATTACTGCACCAGGTTGGAGGTAGTAGTTACCCAGGTAAATGTCTTATTTTATGCATCAGTGGACCACATTCGCACAAGAGGTGCAGGGGAGTTTAGTCTGCTATTTGACAGACGAGCCTGCGCACTCTATTGTCTCGGAGCTTAAGGTTGAACATCCACAGTGTCCTGTGAGTACTTTCACCAGTATGCGTGTTCCTACGGAGCGCTAAAGCCTCATGGGCAGTCTTACGGTTGTAAGCTTTGATTAGTGTTTTGGAGTGATTCAAGCCCGGCGTGCTGTTCCAGTGGTAGGATTGTTCTAAACAGAGGTTTTTTTTTGAGCACTGCCATGGTTCAAGACCGTAAAGCGTTCTTTTTGCTCACGACTTTGCATCGTCAGCTTCTTCTATGCCTTTGATCCCCGCATGACCGGGAATCCATCTCAGAACTAACCTGTTATTTCCACACTAATGACTGTTAATGTGTTGTTTGTTTTTTCTATGTTAATATAGTAATATACTATTTGTATCCCACCTAGGCCCTTCGAGCCGAATCTGACTTTTTAATTAAATTAATAATTTAAAAATCGGCACTACCGTATAATATTATAGTGATTTATTTGATACTATTAGTTTTAATCCTGCTTTTTACAATTTTCAATCCGCAGTAATAATAACATGGAATTTATATGTATTTTCTTTTATGGCTCGCCTGAAATGTTTATTATTGTAAAACTGTATTCTTTTAAAATCTGCTTAGTGCTCTTAAACACCGTATAAATAGCCAAATTGTTCAAAGTATTGCAACCGATAAATTAAGATCATACACAAATGCATACATTAGGTTCTCACATATGGCAGTAGCCATTCTTTAAATAAAACTTAAGACCGAAGACTTTTTTTTTTCCTTGGGATTTTTATCTGCAGTCGGTCGCAGCATTGTAGACCATAATCAGATGTGTTGTAGAGTTGAGGTCGAGTAAGATGACTCCTCCATCGAAGAGTCTCTCCTCTTAATATTAATTGACTGATCTAGTGTCAGTGTCTGTCACTCAGGTCTGCCACACTTGCGGAGAGCGATTGTGCAGGCTCGGTTGTTTGAATGCGAGTTTCTCTATTATTAATCGCAGTTCTCCACAATACACATTTACAGACCGCAAGAAACTCTATAATGGAGCATTATTGCACTTAGGATATTATTATCTTTTTTCTCTATTATTTATTATCTATCAAACTGACTAAGTTCTTTTATATTTATTGCTTATAGATATTATTTTTCTCTCTATTATTTACTGACTATCTAACTAATTTTTTCTTTTTTTTATATTATATCTTTTTTTATTGGTTGTTTTTTGTAATAATGGTTATTTTTTCTCACTTGATTATGAAGTATTTGGTATCATTATAAGTTATTCAGTTGCCTAGATACCTACTGCTTTTGAGATACATACTGCTTATTTATTAGAGCTATGAGCCAT
>JAOPUG010000125.1:6426813-6438766 GCA_027564375.1 Micropterix facetella
AATGTGAAATGAAATGTAAAATGTCAAATTAATACCTAATATAACAGCGTTTAAAATGTAAAATAAAATATCAATCAGAATAAAAAATTAAATAGTCAAACTTCATTACCATTTAAAATTTAAATAGTCAATCATCAATAGTCGAACAATTATGTAATATATAAATCCGTAAGAAAATCAAATCAAGAAAACGGAATTAAATTAGTGATAGATCTTCACAGATTGTATTTTCTTAACATTTACGGTATGATTTATTTAATTTAAAATAGTTTAGAGAATAATTTAAAGCAGAAATGTTATTAGACATCTAAAATTAAGGTTATACATCAAGCAATAGTTAAAATAATATGTTGTAATTTCAAACAATAATTATTTAAAAAAAAAAAAAAAACCTTATAATTTAATAGTCAATTTTGGTAAATAATTGATAAATCCCTCAACGTCATAAAAGCCTTCGGTAATCAAAATATGTTTTAGTTTCTTATAAAATATGTTATAGTGCATGTCTCTAAGACTCATAGGTAGCCGGTTATACATATATATGCCCTTGTATGAAATACTTTCTTTGTATATTTTTAAGAAAGGCCTGGGCCTTGAATAAGAAAACAAATTAATGAGATGGTTGAGGTTGGTGAAGTTTTAACAATTTGTTAGTTGGATTCCAATTTCGTTAACATGGCAGTCTGTTCCTTTACTTAGACAGTAAATTAGCTACTGCACTGAACCCACTTTCTGCCAAATAAGATGAACGAAATGCGATTAAATATTTCTGTACTATTGCGCACAATCCAGGGTAGAGAATGGTATTGATTTTAGAAGCCAGAACTCTTGGCATCCATTTCTGAATTTTACTTTTAGTTCTTCGTTAGTCGCAAGTTCTATGAGTTACTCATCTAAATTTGATGGTTTGCTGTATCTGCATTTGCGAAAGGATTTAAAACCCAACTCATGTTTTAAAATATCCTGAAATCGTCATGTACAATCAGTATGAAGAACGTCCAAATATTGGCAGTAAGTAATTAATCTTCCTGTTTTGCTGAGACTGTTGACAATCTGGGAAAGTGGCTATATTCACCTCTGCTTAGATTTCGTTTGAACAGAATAAGTTTTCCCACAAAAGCGGCTATGATGTTTTTTGTTTTATTTAAATTCAACTTATCGCTTTGCAATTGTAAATTGACTTCATTAAATATTACATATCTGTCAAATAAGCGATATCATGTTTGGATGCAAACAGTTTTTCGTCTCTGTTTTCAAGGAAGTCCAATACTGTGTAAAATAAATTGAAAAAACAATTCAGCCACTACCTTTTGAGAGCCAACGAACTTCTGTTTGCATCAGCAAGCGGTTGTAATCATTTTCACTACAAAGTTGACCAAATAATCTGTCAAGCAATGAATTGCTTCTAATTTTATTGACTGCTCTAATAATGTAATGGAGCGACGTATGCAAGCGTTTATTGAGATTTTTTACAAACAAATACTGACGAATAATACAATGTATAGTGAGTACATTTGGCACTGCTTGTTTCAAATGTGCTATGAAACCCCCATAATTGCTGGAGCACCATCTGTAACTGCTGACAAAAATATTATACATAGGAATTTCTCTTAAAAAAACCTCACGGTATTAAATATCGATTCTCTCTTTGTATCGGTTTCCAAATTTTTAGCAAATAATAATTCTTGACAATTTTTTTCTTCTTTTATGAATTGAACATATGATAAGAGGGGTGTTTCGTTATTTGGTAGAGTAGATTTGAGTTGAATGGAAAAATTGCAAGTTTTTAGGTAATCACATATTTCAATGTCTAGCCATTGTCTGGACTCTATCTATATAAAGGCCTAAAATGCATTGGAATCTTCCTCGACCTCTAAAGGCACTTGATAAAGTATCGCATGGTCTCTTGATCGAGCGGCTTATAGACATTAGCATCAGAGCAAAGGCCCTGGACTGGTTGCAGTTATTTATCAGGTGACATCTGTCAACAACATTCTCAGTGCACATTGAATACTTCGCTCATGTAATGCGTCATCCTGAAAGATATATTATGATCTGATAAGGCGAAATAGCCAGAGCGAAGAACAACAACTTGGCTCCGTAATCTTGCATAAGTATATAATGTGACAGTTGAACTTTGTCAATTGCCCCCCCCCCTCCATCTCAGGATATTACGACGATCATTGTCGTCTTGTCGCTCTGAGATGCCGCAAAGACTGGGGAACGAAATTGACTAATGCAATTTTGACAACCTCAGGAAACATATGTTTTCAGGCTTTACCGGTAATTGGCCAGATTTAAAGATTCCGTTGCAAGTGCTGGCAGTGTTGTCCTCCTGAGGGAATTCTCCCAACGCACTGTATATATACTACTGCTTACATATGTAGGATACGAGTGCAGGCAGAGTTCACTAAGGCCTAACTGGGTTATTTCACCTCTTATATTCAATAAAACAGACTGGGCATCGTGGCCCAAGCTGCATGGAACCGTTCCAGCTCCATAGGATGATGAAGATGCTACATATTTTCAATATTATTTTATGGGTTGAAAAGCTTGATAATACGTATAATAATATGCTGTGTTGACAAATCAGGAATGAAGATATCTTAAAAGCATTTCAGCACGAACGTGTCTACTCATCCATGAGACTACAGCTATTGTCTGTCTTGTAGCTCTAGGATGTTATGTCGCTTCAGTCGTCTCGTGTAGTTCTGTACGGTCAGCTGGCGTGCAAATTTATTGGGATGGTTAATTAGTCATTCCTTATATCTCTCCGATATATCTCAGATTTCCTCCTTTACTGTGCTTACTGATAGATGTTGATGAAGTTCATTTTTGGTGACATACCATGGTACATTTGCTATTAATCTCACTATCTTATTCTGTAGTTTCTGTATGACATTAATATTTGAGTCGCTAGAGCTGGATACCATACATTCCTATTGATTTTATAATGGCCTTGTATATTAGGAGTTTATTATCCAACGATAGTTTGTAGTTTCTCCCTAACATCCAATAGAGATTTATATGTTGGATTACAATCTCACCCCTTTTGATTTTTGTGTGGTCTTTCCATATCAAGCGTCGATCAAAGTGCAATCCCAGGTATCTTATGCAATTTCTGTGCGGTAGTGTACTATCTCCAAGTTTGACCGGTGGACAGTTTCTTTGGTGTAGGGTAAACGTTACATGGACTGATTTGGCGATACTTACTAGCTCTGATTCTCCATTTCTACAGCCAAGTATGTACTTCTTGGAGGCCCATTTGAAGAGTATCTGATACTTTCTTTGGGTTTTATGACATGCTAATACTGCAGTGTCATCAACAACGGTCGTCATGGTGCTGCCATTTGTGGTTGGTAAATCGGCTGTATACAGAGCTATAGGGCAGGCCCCAAGACAGATTCCTGTTGCGCTGCGGTCTTTAGGTCGTAGAATTGTGAAATTTCTTCACCTTCTTTAACATAGAATATCGTATCTGTGAGATACGATTCCAGGATACAGTAAGCCTTTGTGCCACACATTGTCAAATGCTTGCTGAGTTGTCTCCTGAAGCCGAACTGGTGATCTGGTATTATTCTCCGTTCTTGTAAGATTGGCCACAGTCACATAGAAATATTGTGGACAAAGATCTGCGAACTCAAATATTTCACTACTGTCTTGCTTCATTTCGAAAGATACAAAATTATGCATCTAATAATTCAAGGCAATATAATCGGAGGAAGAGGTCCGAGATGAAGAATGGTGTTTCAGACCTGACCTCACCTCGATCCGGTCCCCGGTAGTTCTCCTCCTGGTGCTTGTAAACAGTAGTGCAAAGTACAAAAAAGGAAAGTAGATGTCGTTCAAGCAGCACTAACGAAAGAATATAATTTGGCGATGGGCGGAATCGACTTGTGCGACAGACTTATCGCTCACATTCATGCGAAAAATATAGTGGACATTTAGGATTTGTCATCTACTACGGGCGAACCCGTCCACCCCGGAGCGTTTTAACGAAATGATCGTTCTATCACCCCGACGCGAAACGCAGAGACTTAGGACGATAAACCTAGGCCCGTACGAATCCGACACCAAACCGCGAGGCACTGGGAATTTTCAAAATTTTTGCACTCGCGCCCGTACTCCCAGATGCGGATCAGACTCCTCCGATCCCCCGTCTGGTCACAGGTCCGAGGTCTCTTGCGCGGTCCTCTACCTCTAAAGCGGTATCCCAACTGGGATGTAGCGGATGCGGGGCGGCCTTTCGGCAACTCTCACCCGAGTACGGATGGCCCTCACTATCACATCTATGGGTAAGCATTAGAGGTACCTACTTACCCTGCTGTCTTAAGAAGCATACACTTCTAAACTCCTTCAGAATCAGTCAGTGACATCACGTTGACAACAATCAGTTTGCGCCAGCTGTCCAGGTCATGCCCGAGTTCCCGTCCCCGGGTCAGCCGCACAGCAAGTTCACCGGATTGGTCCCTCTTCGTGGAGGCTCCTGAATAGGAGTTGCTCTGCAAGCTGGGTCGACCAAAACAAACCAGCCATTAAAGCCCAGGCTCCACGGAGCCATTGTGACCCCATATAGTGGACAGTGAGACCTTTATCTCAATTCATAGACCTGTTTCAGTTAACTGCTGGATTATGTATATTCGAGTTTGTGAGCAAGAAGTTTGATGGAATATCGCCTGAAATTAGCTACCGCAATGATTCGGAACGCAGGTGGGTTCCTTCCTCTGAGGCGCTTTCCAGATAACAATTCAAGATCGTCTCTCGAAACTACACGACCAGCAGTATCAACATCTTTGGAACCAGCGAAAAAACCAAAGAGAGTAGTGCCTCAAATTGGTCACTTTCTAGAAGTCAGATTTGACAATATTGGACACTTTCCTAAGTTCATCGAAGCTTTGTTTGCATCAAAGTGCCCAAGATACAAATTACGGATAATGTGCATGAAATGCGACGTTTATTTATGTATGAACAATAATAATTGCTACATCAAATATCATAGTACTGCTTAGAGTAACTTGGTGATAAAAATGTCAACTTCTAAGATGCTCATATGTGCATCATGTTTTTTCATATATTAAGAATAAAAAAATGGACATGTTTTCCTTAAACCTTACTTAAACCTACTAAACACCCAAACTTCCAAACTCACTCTTCTAGCTGGGTCTCTAGAGGTTATTAATTTACATTTGAAGATGAGACGAAAGGGAGGGATTAAGGGGATTATATAAAGGGTTGTAAAATCATAGTATCAGATATCATGTCATAAACATAAGTACATTGGCATAGAAGGTTCATCATAATAGGTTACTTGTAATTCAAATATTTTGTTGGCATAGGGAGAGGCGTTTATAAAAAGGGGGTGAATAAAATAAATAAAGTAGCAAAAAGTCATTACCCCACTTACTACATATTAACATATTATATGTATTTACTCATTGAATTTCAATGCTTGGTGGAATACCAAAACACTTTTATATGTTAGCTGAGCGTTAGGACAAACAAGCACTCAATACTTTTCGTTTGACCGTTCTTTACCTTGACCGTACTTAGTTTAGATTGTGTAGATTATGATTCTTAAACCCACTGCATTTAAAGGTCATTTTCGCCAAAAAATGGTTGATTGGACAAACAAGCACTAGAGCGATGATATTACTTCAACTGGTAGTTTATTCCAAATGCCCAATTAGAAGCAATTAAGCGATAAAAATATCTTGGAATAACAATTAGTGATGATCTCAAATGGGAAAAACACATAGTTGTAATCGCTGAAAGAGCCAATTCTATCTGATAAGGAAGGCTTTCCAACATCTGTCATGAGAGGTGTTTATAAAGATCTACAAGGCATATTATGAGGCCTGTTTTTGAGTATGGTTTTCAGCTCTGGAACTCCTACTGCAAACATATAGATGTCCTGGAAAAGGTGCAGCTTGGTCTATTTTATTATACATTTTGCAGTGTATGATTCGAAGGAAGAGTCAGGATCGTTACAAAAGTTGAAGTAGTCACTAGGATATTGCCTGTCGTATTTTTATGATTTTTACTGCTAGTATAAATAGTTATTTTGTTGTAATGAATGATCGCTTGTCAAAGTCCTTACCTGATTTTGGACCTTTTTTCCAGGTTTACTGAGGTATAAAGTGGACTTTCAATCGTTGCAGCTGGACGACGAGGAAATCTATGGAGTCTACGACCTCGACGACTACTAAAGCTTTTCATCGAGACCTGATAAAGCCTGAATATAGCCAATGCCACTGTATATTAATTATGATTCAAACTAATTAAAAGAAAGCTCCGACCGCATCAGATACAGCCTTTGTAAGATATTTGAAGTGGATGTTTTATTAAATTAATAGATTTACATAATTCGAGCCTTGAATTATTAGAGGTTTGACGATATGTCATTTCTCAATTGGTTCAATGTCGTCCGTACGTTGCGCTGTGATTGCTTCCCAACATTTATTCTTCCTATTTTTGACCGCCACTCCAGTATACTTTTACCCACAATGGCATCATGACGCCTGGGCGCCCATTTCTTAATTGTTATAAGTCCCATATTCATCGATATGTGATTTTTTTATATTATGTGATGTCATGTTTATGTCAGTCGGTGATGATGAGAGTATTCGTCAATAGCCCGACACCCGCACTTGGAGGCTTTGTTTATACTTTCATGCCTACACAGGTCCTGCAGCCAGCTCATGGCATCCTGCATATTTCCACTATATCTACCGAGCTATTTCCTCTGATCCTCTGTCTTGCGAATAATTTTGTGTATACACAAATCACATGCTCCGCTGTCTCCTCCATTATGCAGCCGCGCCCTGTTGCCTCGTCCACAATGTGTCTCCGCCAGGTGTCTCAAGCCTACAATGCCCAGTAAGCATGTCCACTCCTATTTGAAAGTTTTTCAAGAGAGACCCTTGTCAGTCGGAGGTTGGGTCTTACAATAGTTTTCTTCGACTATATTAATGTATTGATTGATTGTAATGTTACAATGCCAGCGCAGCGGCATACGTTGACTCTTGTTGAATGTCGACTGATGTGTTGTTGATGTGTCTAGGACTGAATAGTTAATCCAGTACCGGCTTTTATAGGTGTACCTCTGAAGTATTTGCCGGTGTGATTGAGGTTGAACCATTGTTCTTTTCCCTAGAACATGAGTTTTTACATTCGGCGCTGTTATTTGAGTCTCTCAATGTTGTCTTTCAAAGTCAGCAATTGTTGACGTAATTTGTTTCTATGCATTGTCAATGCAAACAAATTTCATTGTCGGAGTAAAATATTAGTGGCACAATTTAATTTGCTACAATACTCCCATCCCCCTCTAGAAATTGGTAAACTTCGATAGGTATGTAAAAAGGTAAGAATGACTGGGGGTTGAAAGGTTATATAATGGAAATTGTGACAATTAGGATGTGAAGTGATCTTGCGACTTGTTTATTCTATTGAAGCTGTTTACAATTAGTAACAATACCTAATGCCCGAAGGAAAGTAGCAACCCTGACTCGACGGCGGCATTTTCAGTAGATGAGAGGCATTGTCACACTACTCACACTGTGACCACCATATACTAGCATCAATCTTATGATGAATTTCCGGGAGGGAGGCTCCAAGTTTTTCCCCATTCTTCTGCATTGCCAGAAGGCGTGTTTTCTTATCGCCCATTCCATGACCGAGTCATAAACACTCAATTATCGAAAGGTTGCTCAAACGTCAGCGGTCGGACTACAGTACCAGTCACCGCGATGACTAAGTAATATCTAGCTAATTTTATGTTATTCTTTTAAAATAATTTTAATTATTTCGCTCAACCGAAAGTGCACTTAAACGGAGGGAATCATTCCAAGCAAAGTGAAATTCCTCTCAGGATATTAAATTGTACATGCATATTTATTTTGCGTATACCTATATAAATCTTATGTATACTGTTTACACTTTTGTTTTGGTCGTCGGCCAAAATAAATATAATTGAAATACTGCAAGAATGTTGTTTTTATTTATGTCGGCGCGAGTGGATTGATGGGAGCTATCAGCGCTGGATTAAAGTGGTGTGTGGCCTTTAGCATATTAAGCCGAAAGTAAGGATGCCATAATGGTAATTATTATCATTAAACTGTACTTTGCACGCCCTATCCATATGGAAGTGACACCATAAATGAAATAATACACTATTGATCCTGCACATAGTAATATTTATTTTATTTATATGCTAGAAGAAATTACCTGGCGCTGCCCGGGTGTAGTTTTGCTAAAAACTGGGAGTTAAAAAGCAGCGTGTTCAATGACACTCCCACGTATTTCTAGTAAACATTTGCCACCCTTTCTGCAAAAGCACATCTGCGAGCTTCAGCTTCCTCCGTAGTCTCCGCTGCCCGCTGGGACGCCAGATAATAAGCGTATTGTTGATGTCAATCGTCCGCCTGTTCCGGAGCGTGCTCGCGGTTGAGCCGTCGTCTCAGCAGCCCTCTGAGACGCCATATAACCAGCGAAACATTAACGTCGACCGTCTCCTGCATTTCAGCTGCTCTTAAGAGCCGATTGACGTCCAGCCTGCTCAATCCTCAACTCCGCTTGAGCAGAAGTCTCTTGACTAGCTACTTTATTAGCTCAAGCTCTTTTTGAATTTTGTGACAAATTAGTTTTGCATTTCCCCGGCATGTTTTAAACCAAACAACAATACACTAATCACTATATCTGCATATACACTCTATATTATATACATTAATCACCTAATCACAATCAATTACATCAAAATTTAAAAGCAAATCGAAGTCCATATGAATAGCCATGTCATAGTATTAAACAATTTTAAATCGGTAAACTAAAGCATGTTTTAAAATTAAAGCAGCGGCATCTATTGACAAAATTCAAAACTGAAGTGTTGTTATATAAACACTATTCGTCTCTTCTATTCTAATATATCTGAGTTTAAATTTAGCACAAAAATATAAATTCATCTTTTGTTTGAAATCTTTTCGAAATTCTTTTTTTCCAATAAATTGAAAAAGTTTATATGTGACGAATGCGAATGTGCATTCTCAAATAAAAATAATTTTTGAATACCCTAATGATATATATAGCCTATGTTTTGTCAGGCTCTATCTATATGCCAAATTTCATCCAAATCCAATTTCGTGTGATTGAGTCACAAACATCCAAACTCACATTTATAATAGTAGAATTTAATGATGACTACAAAGCACCAGTCATAGATAAAAAAAATCATGTTGGTGTTTAACCATACCTAGACGGCATTGTGCTTTAAAGCCAGGGTTCTCAACCTTTATTCCTCTGCAACACACCTAAAGATTTTTTAAACACTGACAACACACTCATAAAAAAACAATTGTCACAGGTAAGGTTTACAGCTTAATTTTATTAGGTTAATTTAGTTAGTTCCATTGTTACTTTAATTTAACAGTTTTAATAGGATACTGGGCCTGGTGACTTGCACAGGTCTTCAATACGTGGACGAATTTAGGATAAACAAGACTCATTTCAATATCCACATCGACCAATCTTGATCTATTTTTTTATTTGATATTTTTTAGTGCGGAGAATGCAGCCTCACACGAGCGTGACATTAAGAATGGAAATAGCCTTATTTGATATCTCTGCATACTCATTTTTATTGAGATCCAAAAAGTATTCAGAGCGATATCTTTGAATCTTGATTTGCAGTAAGCACTTCCATTAAATCTCACTTGAGAACTCCAAATTTAGTCATATATCTGTGCATAGTAGTTGTCACATTGTAGTGGCAGGTGTGTATTACGTGATACTCTGATTGACTGTTCTTTTTCTGCATATGTTAGGTCTGTTGCGTCATTTATATTTTCCTCGCCAGAAACTTCAAAGGGCGAAATAACCCAGCCCCTAGCGCTGGTATCTACAGATTGGAAGTACTTTTTCATTCTATTCTGTAGATCAGACAAATGTTGTATTGGATTATCTTTGAATTAATTCTTTTCATGTGTTTTCAACCCACATGTGGCCTTAGAGGCCGCTGGAAAAACGTGAAATCGTCATGTTCTACTGCTAATTTACATAGCAATATTTTTTTCGCGAATCCGTTCATTTTAACGCTTGCTGATATAATTGTCTCGTTACGTCCTTGCATGCTTGCTTTTAACGAACTTAGCTTGTTGAATATGTCCGATAAATAAGCCAGCTTGGCACACCAAATAGGCTTACTTAGATTTTCTGCCTCCGGGTGAGCATTTTCTCCAAAAAATACCAGCAGTTCATCTTTCAGTTCCAAAACTCTATCTTAGTGTGGTAAAAAATTTTTTGACGCCGGGATTTTGAATTACAAAATTTTCGCGAATTTCGCGATACACCTGACACATGCTCGCGACACACTGGTTGAGAACCGCTGCTTTAGAGAATGCCTGCTGCCAGGAGTTGCGTTGATATTGGAGTGAAAGGTTGCACTGTGGTTATGAGGTTTATATTATTTATGCTCATAGGCACAGCAGGCTGTCACACTCTAACATTAACACAAACTCGCATGCGCCGCGTATATATGTATATACCACGCAATTCCAGATCGGATATGTAAAGCAGGAAGACCACAGATCCAAGAACCGATCCCTGATCCACTTCAATTTTCATCGGCTTTAAATAGTTTAATAGTCCTATTGTTTGGCCACCGTATCACCATGTGTCTGTTTCAACTTGAGTTAAAAAATAATTTAAAATATTTAAATAATTCTTTATTTTATTGCTTAGTAAAAGAACATTCGATGATGTGACTAGTTATTCCTGTTCCTCATTGCCAGAATCGGTGTCTACCTCCCCTTCTCCGTCGAAGACTTCCTCACTGAGGAGAGGCCGAAGGTTCTGCGCCCGCTGCATCATGGAGGCCAGGGCCATTCCGGTGCCGAAACGATACTCCATGGGCCGTTGACTTTCATCTTGCACTGTATCACCTAAGATCAAAGAAAAAACAATATAAAAATGTATGATAAAAAAATTCAACGGAGGATAATCATTATTATACTAAACGCAAACGCTCCTGACAGCCTGGGCAATAAAACGTGCAAGCAAGACAGCACATCACGTTTCTCCCTCGCACAAGATATAGAGATGCACGCCATCCCCGGCAACCTGGCTATCGATATCGATGGATTTTCGATATTGATATCGCGGGATACAAAACAATATTTGACAGTAAATTTAAAATGAAATAATTAAAACAGGCAGAGGAAAACCCAAGGGTTTGTCAAAACTTCGGGCCATGTTATTACTTTCTTGTATGTATTTATAATATATTAGGATGTTCAGGGTAGTCAAACAACAAGCTGAACGGAGCACGTAAACCAAAAGAACCATTATGCCACTCCTGTAATTACACCCTCAATGAACGGAATTACTTTCTGGAAGGGTTTTAAATGTTACGTCAAAGATTAATCTCAACGTTCCAAATATTCTTCCGCTTTAATTGGTCTGAGAGAACACTCCAAAAACTTTGTGTGGTTGATACAGGTCACTTATGAGTGTGGTTGATTCGGCCACCACACAACGATCGATCGATGTTACAATAAACATTATGATTTAAAAAAAAAATATATGAAATGCTATGCAAATAAATTTTAGTCCATGAAACCTACGTTTTCTTTAATTTTACACTTTTGAATACACGATTAGAGAAGGATTAACTCTTTTGTTTAAGCAAACATATTGTGCTTTATTTTGCAAAGGTAAATTGTCGATAAGAATGAATCTTTCATTACGATGCATATAATAACATGTACATTGAAATATGTAATGTCCAAGAGCATTATTCGGAGCAGCAAAATTAATTAACAATTTGAATTTATATTTTTAGAATCTAAAGCGATTCCTAGAAACAAAGATTTTTTTTAAAATGTAGTTTAATCGAGTTATTGTACATAGTAACATCTGGACAGACAGACACAAACACTTCCCTGGTTTAGTTATTGTCCATTTA
>JAOPUG010000125.1:6482662-6498216 GCA_027564375.1 Micropterix facetella
AACCTTGTAAGCTCTAGGTTGGTGTGATAAGGCGGTTTATTTACGAATTGCGATAACAAATCATAACAAACTCAATAGTATTACAAACATCCATTCATTTACAATAACAAAAATATAACAAGTTGGGTAAAGTTGCTAAGCTAAAGTCATAAATATTGTTTTAATTGGTACACAATGCACCTGCTCTTGTTGGCGAGAAATGCCTCCGAGAGCGGGACACTCAAGGGTATTTCACGAATCGGCTCAAACACGCAAGGGCATAATGGCGCATAGTTACAGCTTTTCAAAGAATAGTAAACATATTCCAGCTCAAGGCACACAAGTGAGAGGTTAAAGCGATGGGGGAAGACCTGCGGTTAAATCAAAGCTGAATTTGAAGACTGGGGCGAATGGCGATGTATATTTAAGGACCTATACTGCACTAAGGAGTGACAGAAGAGATATAAGATAAGGTTACATAATATCACCTCTGCTTTTCAATCTAAATGAATAATTTTGGTTAAATTTGGGATAATATTAAAAATTCTGTTTGAGTTAATTACCTGTTAGTAATAAAGCATCCTGCGCTTGATCTCTGACATCCGCCCTTCGTCTTTCGGCTAGAAATGAAGATTGCTTCTTGCGTAACGCTATACTTCTTTGCTCTAAGGATTCTAGTAATGGCAACTGAAAATTATAAAAAATAACGTGACTTCACACAAAAAATAGGCTTGGCCAAAAGTATAAGACACCATTAAAACACTAGTTATTTAAGAATAAAGCGAAATTAAAGTGAAACAAAAACGCATATTATCATTTAAAATGATGTATTTTTTATCGATATTTTAATATTTTTTCAGCCCACCTTTAGCCCTTATTACAGCGCCAATTCTTTTCGGCAAACTCCCTACTGGCTTGCTGCACTCTTTTTTAGAAATCTCCTGCCATTCTTATTTTAAAACATTTTTTAGTGTTTATTAAAGTGATTTCATCACTGTTATCGAGTGATTCCTTAACTTACACTTTGAAATACCCCACATGTGTTCTATTGGGTTGAGATCAGGAAACTGGGCAGGCCAGTCTAGAAGATTCACATAATTTTCCCGAAACCACTTCATTGTCATTTGATTTGTGGCAAATATATTGATGATTTTTGGTGCATCCATAGTATTACATAGGATGAGTTATATAGTCTTGATGCATGTTGTGCATTTGTTCGTTTGTTTCTTTGTTAGTCCGTCCGAAGACTTCCCATCGTCCAATCTTATCCAAATTTGGTATACAGCCTCTCTGGGAGACCCTAAGTAGGAAATACGTAGGACGGACCATATAGTTTGATTCATCTGTGCATTTGTTTGTCTGTCTGAAGACTATCCGTGGTCTGATCTTAACCATCAGGTGGCAGCATATTCAATTCATCCCACGGGTGTTGCTGTAAGTGCATCCTAGTTTACTTCGCCTGGAGGAGGATCTGAGGTAGAGCAAGCATAGCGTATATAGATAATTTTAGAATCGTGGTGAAGAGAGAAACTTGTTGGAATAGGTTTTTAGGCCATTTTGGATGTCAGGGGATACCAATCACGGGTTGGGCCAAAGTTGCCGATGTATATCGCTATTTTTCTTGTTATTAATATATTTAGATTATAACTTTTTAAGTGCTCTCCATCAACTTCTATACACTAGTACATTCGCCTAAACCAAGATTTAAAACACTCGCGGAAGTCTTCTTTGGTAACATCATGCAGAGCACACAGAAGTATTTTGAGCATCCCCAGGATTGTCAAAGCGAGTTCCATTCGTTGGAAGAGGAAGAAATCACACAGAGCCAAATTAGGACTATAAGGCGGATGTAATAGTTCTGGCATTTCTGTGATCTTCAGAAAATCGTTGGTGAGAATGTCTTTGTGAGGCGATTCATTGTCATGGTTAAAAAGAAGCCTTCTCAATCTGGTTTAGATGGTTTAGTTTTAAATGTTTACAGAAAAATTACAAGCAGACTTCACTGTACCACTTGGCATTGATTGTTTTACAATATCTTAATAAAACTCTAGCCACATGGCCATTTGAACGAAAGTGTCGCCACCACTTCCTTGCCAATGCTGCATCAACATTTGATATTTGTCGCTACCACAGCGGAGCTGTAGGCTTCCTGCTGGCTGGGACTGTAAACAGCCAACGCCTCTGGGCTCCTACCCTTTCGTTCCCTAACGACAGGTGTGACACGCGAAGTGTTTAGCAGCTCGACGATAGCTAATTGTTTTTCGTAATTATCGGTATTCGAAGAAAAATAAAAAAAATCACGTACAAATTTTCACGTACAAATTCCAAGCGAGACGAGAGTGCCACCACCGCTCGGCTCTTCAGCTGAAATCGAACTCGCAGACAAGGGTCGCGACCCTTCGCCCCGCAACCGCGGCGTCTGCTTTTTTGCATATCTGGCGCCTGTTCCAGGCATCTCTCATCGTCTCTTTCGGCTTCAAAGGCACCTGCTACAGGCGTCTCTTTCGGCCACAGCTGGTTCAGCTGTAGCACTCCTCGCATCTCTGCCCCCTCATACCGTCCTTTTCATCTCTCTCAACTCGCAAGGATTATCGTTTATTTTGATGTAATTACGGGTCTAGGCGTTCGATTAATTCGCCAGAGAAGAACGCCCATGAAACTCTTGCGATTTTACAAAGTTTTAAATATTTAAAATTATAAATTTACAAGCTAAGTTACAATCAAAATGTTTGATTTTTAAGTACAAATTTCTATCTTTATATTTAAATTCATTGTCTACGTCATCGACGGAGACTATATTCTTGGAGGATCTTCGTTTGGAGACACCCAAACTATCGAATGTGGCTTGGTTCTCTTCTCAGGCGCAGTACGGTAAAGTAGTTTCTTTTAACGGAACAGGTGCGTGCTAAACAGATGCTTCGACACTAGGGCAGGGCTGAACTGCGACTATAAAAGGAGCTTAAATCGCAGCATAGTAAACGTTATACTCAAAAATCCAATGGTAAAATAAAAAGATTGGGTATGGGAAAATGAAAATGTAAAAATCTTACCTTTTCATCTAGACACTCCAGTAGATCGGTGAAGTAGCCCCGAAGTTTCTGGTAGAGTTTGTATCGGGCGCTATGTTTCTTGGCATTGTCTAAAGAACGGAAGGCGGTATCGCCGGATTTCGCCATCTGCTCGTTCAGCTTCGACACCTGGTCTACTGTTTTTGTGTGACCGACTTTCATGTTTTGTATCCTGGAATAGTAATCACGGTCACAATGGCGAGTAATGGTAATGGCAAATGCTATACTCAAACCGAATCAATCAAATCATGTTTATTGTCTTCAAAACCATACATAGAGTTGTTTAGACACAATATTTCTAAACAATAAAATTTAATATTATATAATATCATTTTAAAATCTAAAAACAAACCATCGATTACCTAATCAATAGTAGATAGTCGCTAAACATTAAATAATTTTAAAAACTGTAATACAGGTTTTTGACGAGTTTCGCCACATAAATTATAGTTATAGTATTAGATAATTAAAAATTACATATTTAAATAATTAATTGACATAAAACCAACTTACTTTAAAACATTTTGGCTTGAAAATTATCAATTAAATTATCATGAAATAGGAAATAATATGAACCCTACAAATACAACATATAATTTTATGAGTTGATTTCTATAAATATAGAAATGACCAAATACGCAGCCGGCAAATAAAAACTATGAGGGCTGGTGGAGAAGGTTTAATTTTTGCGATACCAAGGGTAAGAACGACTTTCGCACAAAGGGAGAGTCGGTAAATTGCATCCCGAATGTACAATAAACTAGAAGAACCTGCTAAAATATTAGATAATATTGATAGTTTCAAAACTAGAATTAATAAACGGATATGGGAGTTGGGGCGTTCTGGAACGGAGAAACAACTGACAATTGTGCTATAATGTATTCAAAAATATTATATCTATGAGAGATGTCAAATAGATTTCTTATTACTATTAGTGTTTGAACTTTATATAGGTAGAATATAATATTGTGATTTTTTAAATCTATAAATTTTTTTTTTTATTCTCGAAATCAAAATACGTCTTAAATCGCACATTTAGATACAGGAGTAAGCCTAATTAGACGTCTGACTGGCCTCGGGTTGCATGGCATTGGGACGTACCAATTTGTCGCTTTATTTTCATTTATATGTTAAATATACATAATTATACAATATGTAAATATACATAATTATACAATATGTAAATAAATAAAAAAAATTGTTAATTGGAGAGATAATAATATAGTCATAATTATATAATAGTCGTTAAAAAAGTATAAATGTTAAGCTTAATGAAGAAAATCAAAATGGAAATTGTCCGTCACCTAATTCTCTCTAAGACTCTCGAAAGCTGGAGCTGGTCTCGATGAAACCGATGAGTTCGCAAGCCACGATATTCCGAGTGGAAACAATTGGAATCGTTACGACAGCAGGTGAGGTTGAAAGAAGGCATATTCGAGGTCAGAGTAAATGACATCCTATCAGACAGTCATTTAGTGTTACAAGCGTTGAAGAACCGAAAGGTTTATTAACACTATTAGAAAGCCTTATGGTGTTAAATCGCATCTCACAAATGAATATAGCCAGCCGGATATGAGTGAAGGGGCATAGTGAAGTACAGGGGAATGATGAAGAGGTGGACAAACTAGTGAGAAAGGGTTCAGAGAGAGGGTGGGCCATTGCTGCCCCTGGCAGAGGTATACGAGAGAACGGCTATGGGCGAAAGGATGAGAAACTGGGTAAAGGAATAGATAAGGAAAAAAGAAAAGTATAGGCAGGCAAAGAGCCATTTTAAATCCCAGCCTGCGACTAACATAAGAATTGTTCTTTGGACAAACATCACAGTGGGATATTGAAACTGCATCCGGCAGTTCATTCCACTATCCAGAACACATTGCAGTCGAGTGGCTATGGCCTGCTTCGTTTGTCCAACATAAGCTAAACATGCATGCATTCAATTTTATACACATTCAGGGTGTGTGGTGGTATTACGTCCTTTACAGGCATCAGAGGTCGAGCTATATTTTAGGTTAGTTTGAAGATTGTTTTGATGTCAATTTTGTTTAGCATTTTACTTATTCCACCTGTCACACCCTAATCGATGATGCGCGTGTGTCAAGATATGGAAAACTGACAGAAACCTCGGGTCGGGTCATAGTAAAATACAAGGAAATGAGGATATCTGACAAAATGCCACACAAGTACATATTCAGGCAAAGGTACAGCATACAACCTGAAGAAAGAAAAGACCGCATCCCGAGTAGGGAGAGGGATATCAGCAGCACAGCGGAGAAGGTAAACATTATATACTCCAAGATAGATGAAGGGACAGGAATGAGGGTATATATACTCTCGAGAGCTGGAGCTGGGCTTAATGCATTCAATGAGATCAAGCGCAAAGAATTGGGATCTTATGGCAGCAGATGAGGTTGAATCAGTTGACAACTTTTCAGACAGCCGCTTAGTGTTGAAAGGGTTGAAGAACAAAAGATTTTTTAAAAATTCAAATTAGAAAGTCATATGGTGTTAGATCGCATCTCACAAATCTCACAAATGAACATAGTCAGACTGATATGGGTGAAGGGGCACACTGGAATACAGGGGAATGATGAAGAAGTGGACAAGCTAGTGACAGAGGATTCAGTGAGACCCGATTCAGTGCTGCCACTGCAGAGGAATACATGAGAGTGGCTCTGCACGAAACAACAAGCTGGGTATTAAGAGCCATTATAACTTGCCTGTAACTAACGAGATACTAAATGGGGCTCTCTAGAACACTTCTGTGAATAGCACTTAGGCGATATTGAAAGTTTCCGGATTCTGATAAAGTAAAACACTTTAATGTTTATATTATATTTTATGTTTTTCAAAGTATTCTCCCTGACAAATGTATACACGTTTTCATTCTTTTAAACCATTGGGAAAAGCAGTTTGCCCAGTCTTCTTTAGAGGTCTCCTCGATGGCTTCTCGGAACGCTATCAGTGCTGCTTCTGGTGTCGTGAACCGTGTACCTCGAAGGAAATCCTTAATTTTTGGAAACAAAAATAAATTGTAGGGTGCAAGATCAGGACTGTATGGGCAATGCATTATCAGTTCCATGTTTGCGGTCTTCAAAAACACCATTGTCATCTGTGCGGAGTGGGCGGATGCATTGACATGAGGGATGAGTATTCTGCTGTGAGAACGATTTTCACAAACTTTATCTAAAACACTGAGCAAGCCAATGTTAATGTGCCAATCTGTGACTGTGACTGTTCTTTGGTTTTCAAGTAAAATTGTAGTGTAATGTCACGTCTTACTAAATAAAAAAAACAACCATCATTTTACCAGTGCTTCGACATTTCTTGCCTTTTATTGGTAAATCCTTTAAAGGAAAGACCCACTCCGCCGATTGACTCTTTCTTTCAGATTAAGAACAGTACATCCAGCTTTCGTCTCCTGGTACGATATCATATACTGCTAATGATTGCCCTCTGTTCTATTATTTTTATCATTTTATCACACCACTCTATACGGTGTTGTTTTTGAATATCTGTTAACTCATGCGGTATCCATATTGAACAAAGCTCCCGAACTATCAGGTGTACGTGCAAAATATTTTGCACTTGGCTCATGCCAATGTTCAATGTTGTACGAATTTACAGACATGTATTCTTTTTATCCTATTGAATTAGTTGTTGTACAGCATCAATGTTAGTTTCTGTTACCGCTGCGCCGGCCAGCTTTCGCGTGAATTCTCTTGGAGATGAATATACAAGAAGTAGATAGCGCTGCGAGGTGAGTCATCATCCCTAAATGCTAATTGAAATATTTGACAACTTTCTTGTTTGTTGACTTAAACTACAGCGAAAATTGTAAAAATTATACATAGATTTTTTTTCGACAAATCCACTGTCAGGTAAACATGCAATTTACAAGAATATAAAAAGTAAGATATATTCTACAGCCAAAGAGTTGGCCCAAGCCAAGAGTACTTTTTGGCTCGTCCGTAGTATTACGTAGGACGAGCAATATAGTCTGATGCATGTTGTACGTTTGTTAGTTTTTGTTCATTTGTTTGTTTGCACATATGTATAAACTCGATTTGAGTCCGGCGGGTGTGGTAGCCCTAGTTCGCTCACTTCGTTTTCAATTTTGTTCTAACAGAAGCTACTGTCCGTATGCCGTGTCAATAATAATGTCTGGACGACTAAAGGAATTAAATTTTGCCCAGGTTATCAAAGCATCCTATTACCAGGTTTTAGAGGGGTTGACTTTAAGCTTATGCCTCTCTGAACAATCTGAGAAGTTAGACAGGTCTTCATTCTTTTTGATAATTACAGAGTTAGCGTCGTCGGGATGGAAAGAGAGAGGAACAGACTAATGGAAGCTAGCGCCGATATCGAAGGTATATAAAGAGTAGTGCATGTTTGCAAGTGTTGAATGAAGTATTCGATATAGAATATACCTCTCTTTCAGAGCATTAATGGTTTTCGGAAGGTTTGGATTTTCTCCGTGAGGCAGCAAAGACATTAGGTGATCAGCTAAGTTAACCTGCGGAGGCAGCGGCGGAAGTGCAGGCGCTCCTCCCGGCATTTGCGATATATCTGCAACAGAAATACAACATTTTTGGTTAATTTTCATATGCAATTAAAATTTTAAACACCCCCGCAGGGTCTAGATTCCTTAGTTTATGAAATGATGAGCGATTTGTGGAAATCCATTAAGAAATAGATTATCTAAAACGTGAAATTGATTACGGCTGTTCGACATTATAAACGGGTATAGTGGGTCGGATTACATTGAATAAATAAAGTGACATTTTTTTCTTTCTTTTTTTTGCCCTTTCGTTGGAGATATTTTTTAAACTGCTACAGGTACATCCTCGACACAGGCTTTATGCCTAGTAAGGGGGATAAATTCAAGACTTATTTTAAGGTAGTTACTTCTAATTTAGCACATTTTTTTTAGTGAATGCTTCTAATTTATCACTAAATAGGTTAAGACATCATGTATATTCTTGTAAGTCTTGGAATGTATAAATAATAAACAATAATAAATAAATAATAATAATAATAAATAGTATCACTGCGACCATCTCTGGTCTATTGTGATCGCCACCTGCTATATTTCCATTCTAAGCTTTGCGTCAGTTAAGAACCACAATAAGCTTTTGCCGCTCGATTGTTTTACCTCTTCAGGTTGGAGGTAGTAGTTACCCAGGTGGATGTTTCTTTTACGCATCAGTGGACCATATTCGCACACGAGGTCCAGGAGAGTTTCGTCTGCTATTTTGTAAAGCCTGCACTGCACACTCTAGTGTAACAGAACTTGAGATTGAATCTGTGTTTGTTCAGGCCAAAGTATCCTGTGAGTGCTTTCTCCAGTATGCTTAAGTTGTTTCTAAGCGCTAAAGCCTCATGGGAAGTCTTATAGTCGTAAGATTTGATTAGAGTTTTAGAATGATCCAAGCCTGACCTGCTATTCCAGTGGTTAAAAGATTTTACTAAACAGATGTTTTTGAGTATTAGGTTTGCTAGGCTTTTTGGTACGCCACAGCATGGTTCAGGATCGTTAAGTGACCAATAATGACTCGATTTATAGTACACATCAAGACTGCTAACAACGTTCAGCGAAAAAACAGCGATCTGCAACCCATCTTGAATAGCAGAACGACCCACTGGGTGCAGGTTCAAAATGTCATTGTCCTATTCGAAGAACAATTTTACCTTACCCGAATAATCCGGGAAACCATTGAAATATGAAGAACCCGAACTTTCAATAGAGATGACAGTTTCAAACTCACTACTACGTGGAACCCTATTCTTAAAAATGTTCTCAAGTGGAAATCTCTTCTCAATACTCCCATCGCCGAGTGCAAATATGTGAAACAAGATACAATGAGTTTTGTGTGCACAGCGGAATTTCAATATTTCAATATTCACATTCGTAAATCCTGCCCCCCCCCCCCCCAAAGTTTTAATCTGTGTTGTAACAGCAGCAGTTGGCCGCCTACCCGCAACATAATGGATGATGAGTGACATTCAGTCTACCCTGGACAATAGCGGTTGCAAAATCGTACATCTTTACCACCATGTGTTCAATATGTGTATCCAGTATTAAGTCAGCATTCAACAATCCAGCATTATTCCCAAATCTCGCACTATACTCTTCTCTCCTATAATCTCTCTGCCTATCCTGTTGGCAAAGACATACTTTGATCACACTTTGGTTACGAGTATAGGATATTTTGCTGCCTTTCACTGCATTTAAAGTTAAGTTATTTAGAGAACACTATTTGGACATGCGAGCAAGATCCTCCTGTAATCGATCACACTGTGATATATCTTCAGCCGGAGAATAAACTTTAAGCGTATCATCAGTGTATGTAACGCAGTGTGAGTACCGGAAACAATCTGGAAAATCATGTATATACACACTGAACAACAGCAGACCAAGATGAGAGCCCTGAGGGACGCCAGATGAAATATACACATAATTAGACCAAAAGCCACCCAGTACAACAGCCTGTTGCCTGTTCTTCAAGTACGTTGAAAACAATCTCAGTAGGCCGCCGTGTATGCTCAGGCACTCTAATTTTGCAAGTAGAATGCCATGGTCGACACGGTCAAAAGCATTTGAGAAATCGGTGTAAATTACTTCTACTTGTCGTCTTTCTTGTACATATTGACTGAGACAAAATTGAGAAATTGGCATAGATTTGATATAACCAGAGCGTCCAGGCAAAAAGCCATGCTGGTTCAAATATAGATATCGAACTGTAATTAGATACGTATAACATTCTTGGATTCAGCCTTATGCTTTGGAAAGATACACACTTCTTTCTATCTTGTCAGAAAAATATCTTCCTTCAACGATCTGTCAAAAAGAATAGACGACAGTGGAACAGAGATGGTCTGAGCGAAGTTGACGATGAATATAGGAGGGATTGAGTCACTGCTCCAACCCTTATTTATATTAAATTGCTTTAAGTTTCTAAGAAAAATATTTCTGGTGATTTCGATCACTCCTATGATCAACGAACTGTACGAGCCGTTTTTATGTGTTATATGACATACGTTCGTATTATATGTATTAGGGAATTGAATAAGTTATCGGTGTTTTCCGACAGACGGTGTTATCTTAGTCTTTTTACATCGGGCAATACTGTAGCTAACCTCAGCGTTAAGATCCACCACTAGGCTCAAACTGACAGTATATGTCATTTCACCGAAGTGTACATAAGATATATTTTACATAGTGTTAATTAAAACATGTCGAATTTTGTGCCAAAAAAAAAAGTATTTACGGGGAATTTTACTGTATTACCTTTTCTTTTTCTTTAATCTGCAGCCGAAGCACATACAATTCTTACGGCAGCCATGCTCCGTCGGAAACAACATGCAAAGATTGGTTTAGAAGCTTTAAAAATATTGATTTTCATTTTAACAATAAAGACCGCTCTGGCGCACCGAAAAAGTTTGAAGATGTAGAATTGGAAGACTCATGTCAGACGCAAAATGAACTTGCATTATCATTAGGAGTTGATCACAACAGTTGCCCAATGTTTAAAAGCATTAAGAATGATTCATAAGCAAGGAAATTGGTTGCTGTACGAATTGAATTCGAGAGACGTCAAAAGCATTTTTTGATTTATTAAGGAATATTTGGATTTTTTGAGGCTATTTTGAAAATTAAATATGGCCACCAAATGGATTACTTTTAGAACTTCCAATAATTTTTCAACATAGAGAAAAGCCATGGCAAAAGTCTCGAAAGAGATCAGTTTTTCGGTTACGGATGCAGACGCGCAGACAGAACTTGCTCTTAGTAGTTAGTAGATATGATTGCCTACTTATTGTTGTACTGTTTTTTCCTGATTTAATTAAATTAAATCACAACTGTACATATTTTCCTCTACATATTGTTATTTTTTGTCAGATGTGTCTTATTTTGTCATGATGGTAGTATATAATGCGCGAACACGCATTTGTCCTTATTGGAATAGTTTCTCAATGGATCTCCACGATTCTCATATCATTCTACACCTCTGGAGTTGCTCTTCTTGAAGAGTCCTGTTGAAGCATATTTCATAAAAAGATACTACTCACATGGTGATTAATTGGTTTGCAGTGTGAATTTGGGTATATTACCTGTGTGCGGTGGGTCGGGGATGCGTTTGTATCCCGGGCCAAGTCCGCGGTAAACAATGGTCTATAAAGAATAGTGTGGGCTTCTTACCGGAATACGTTGGCGGCATGGCATAGCCACTTACGCCGCCGTGGTAATACGCTGAAGCATTCTGAGCGGCCATTATCTGAAACACGAAATAAACAAAACAGGAGTATACCTTCGATGGACGTGGATTAATGATCAGCTTAAATTTAAATGGCTAATTGGTTCGCATTTCGGCAAACTATTAGTGTTGATGTTGTTAAGTCGTCAAGTTACAATTAAGAGCTACTTTCCAACTCCAGCCCCAACTACATCACCCGTATTACAGCCCCTACCACTGAAGAAGGAGCTACACCCCTGAGCAGGGTGTGAAGGAGAGGCGCACACAGTTGTTAGGCGGCGCACTTCCTACTGGTACTTGATTTACTTATCAATGTTGACATTTACTTTCTGTACCAGCCAGACCTAATTCGTCAAGAGAGGACGTACTGCCGTTTTGTGATTCAAAAGGCTTACATACTCATAAGGTCCATCGAGCTGGATTTTTATTGCAGTGTACTGGAATAAAAGTGGTACTGCAGTTGGTATTGAATGGCGGGTGGATTTGCGTTGAAAAGTCGCCGGGTTACACTCTTTTCGGTAGGAAAGATGGTGATTTTGAATCGAGAGGTTGTGCATCAGCTAAACATGTAATAAAAATTCCAAAAGTAAATTTGTGCAAAGGTACTTTATTTCTATAGCTCCTAGACTTTATAATTACTATTAGGTTAAGTTAAAAACGTGCAGAAATTTTCAAATGAAAAAGGGACTTCCTTATGACAGCGGGGGTAGATGTTGACCCGATGTCTCCTATCCATAAAAACAATTCATTGGCCATCGTGGAATTGACGGGCAAAGGACGCCTCGGATCTGCGATACATTCGAGTAATGAATTGCCGCATACATCAGGTAGAGATTGCGCAAGCGACAAGAACTGGAGAAATCCGTCCAAAACTGGTACTCGGGGGTGGGGGGTAAGGACTACCCAACTGGATGGCACTTCCCAGTACCTCACTGTAAGGCGTTGGACTCTTACGAGCTATGTGGCATACTTGGATTTGTCGATTGTCTTCATCTGCAAAGTCTGTGTCCCACGGAAGAAAGAACGATCAATATCGTTATAACTACTTGGGGTAGCGGGTTCGCCTATTGCATTGCACCTCCCAACTGTCGCTTTATCCATGAGAGATATATTATGTTTTCATATGATATTTTTGAAAGTACCCCGTGGCATTCCTTAATTAATTTAAATGTCTGCATGTATGCACTTTCCTTTATATATATATATGATATAAAAGGGTTATAAGGTTATACGTTGGTGTTATAAGGGATACAGAAAACATTCCTCCATAAGCCCTAGACTGGAAATCAAGGCTGAAGCAGAAGACTGAGACGGATGGAGATGCATTGCTGAGGTCTTGTGCTTCAAGTAAGTTGATAGAAGACATTTGTGTTGACATAATTACATATGTGCATACCTGTGCGCCAGTGACCGCTTTTCGGATTTGTTGAGCCTCCCATTCTTCTCCACCGCTGTCAGGGTCAGAACCTGCCGAATAACATTATTAATAACAGGAAAGTAGCGAAATACATTGGCAACTTTGGCCCGTCCCGTGATTGGTAACCTCTGACTTATCCGAAATGGCTTAAAACCTATCGGTCAGATCCTCCTCCGAGCCAAGTAAACCAGGATTCACCTGCAGCAGAACTCGCGGGACTCGGATCGAATTTGCTACCACCTGACAATGCTTAGAGTCACCTAGGTAGCTGCATATCAAACTTGGTTAAGATCGGACCACGGGAAGTCTTCAGACATACAGACAAACAAATGCAAAAAATGCACAGAATACATCATACTATATGGACCATCCTACATAATACTACGGACGGCCAAAAATCAATTAAAGGTTCATCAATTATCAATTAAAGGATCAATTCACTCGACAGCAAGCTTTTATGAGGATGATATTAAGATGTTTGTAAATCCTCTAGTCCACCATTGTCAGCTGAGCAATGATCTCTCCAGAATTTCTAGATAGACACAGAAATGGCTAATCACGCTAAGAAAGAACAAGTACGCCATTCTCCAGATAGGAGTAATCCTAAACTGAAGTACTATATAGGCGGTATTCAAATCGAGCCAGTTAAGGAACAAAAAGATCTCGAGATATTGATGTCGTCCGACCTGAAGTGGGATAAACATATTACCACTATAGCGAAGAGAGCAAACTCCTTAACCTATCTGATAGAAAGCATTCCACAACATTATCGCATACTCAATGTTAGAAAAATATAAGTCATATGTTCGACCACTGTTAGAGTTTGGCTATCAAATTTGGAGTCTGTGGATTGAGTACGAAGCTGCTTTACAAGGCTGCCACAACCACTGAAGCAGTACAACTACGAGGAGAACTTGTAGACACTGGGAATTACCACACTGGAGGACACTAATTGATACTTATAATATACTCTCAGGATACTACCAATGTACTCATATTCGGCCTATTTATATACGTGCTCAACACCAATCGCCATCTCCAAGGCAACGACAGAAAGATGTCTATATCGAGTTTTGCTTTGAACCTTCGTAAACACGTCTATCAACTAAGTGACCAAGGACTGGAATAATACCCAACAGTGTTGTGTGTGTGTGTGCCAAAAACAAACAAATTTAAGAACAAACTACACAAATATAAGAAAAGTGCAAGGACTTTAGTTTAAGTCAAACTATTACTGGTGAATACTACGCTAATCTGTTACACAAGCTACAGGAATGTATTCAGCAAAAAAAACGAGTTTGGCTTGAAGAAAATCATCTTAAATCACAATGAAGATGATTTCCCTTCATCTTCCGTCGTCTGACATCATTCCAATCATCTTCCATCATCTGACATCACAAGGATGGTGAAAATTAACAAATTAGAGTACAACTACCTTATTCGCCTGACCTAGCACTATCAGACTTCCGCGCTAATGAGCACTGCTCACCTTGAGTAGGTTTTCTGGTGTCTTTCCTGCGTACGCCTTTTCCGGGTCTTGGAGTATCGTCAGCAATCGCAGAGGCTTTCTTCTCCTCGATGACTCCACGCACCTCGATCCTCTCGGCGTCCTCGTCAGAGCCGTCGCCATCCCCATCCTCGCGGACAAGCCGACCGCTTCCAGCGGATGGAGCATCGTCATTTATCGATGTCGACCTGGCGGTTTCTTCCGGACGTGGTTTGCGAAGGGCTACATAATCGGCCCCTGTTATTTCTCTAGCCTGACAATAAAAAGAAAGGAAACATTAAGTAGATACTAAACACACGCAGAAATGCTAAAAGCATATATATCTCGAGACTGAAACAGAACGTGGACATCGGAAAGGCTTCTAACTCTGAATGCTGAAAAATGTGTTGTTCATCTTTGAAAAAAGAACACTAAGCAGCCATACTTTCTGGAAAAGACTCGTCTTCTTGCTGTGAAATCACAAAAGGATCTTGGCGTAATAGTCACCCAAGACTTAAAATAAAAAGAATAATATCAAACTCTCTATTGTTCCTCATTCAAAGAGCTTTTCACTATATTACAAAGGAGGCGATGCTGAAAATCTATAAGTCCTTTGTTAGACCCATTTTGGAACAGGCCTATCAAATCTGGAACCTATAATTTAGGAAATATATTGATCTTCTATAACGAAGCTCCGGTAAAGAGCGACTAAAATGCCTTTTAACTTGAAGCATCTAACATAAAAGGAAAGATTGGCGGTTTCCGTTTGACCACTCTGGAGCAACGAAAGGCACGAAATGACTCAGTCAAGACATATAAGATCCCGAATGCATCGTAAGCCATTCCTGGGTTACAGTCTATCTTCATCATGAACACCAACACACATCTGCGTGGGCATCATCTGAAGCTCCAGCATGAATCATTCTATTCATATCCTAAGAAACATTTCCTCAGCAGTAGAGTGGTAAATGAATGGAATGCTCTCCCTAGTGAAGTGATTGTGCCAAAAGTGTTAATAACCTTAAAAATAAACTCGACATATTCCACAAAAACTTAATAATAATAATGAGAGGCTAAAGAACGGCCTGAGGCTAAAGAACGGCCTATCGAGTAGAACGAGGGCCTACTTTGCAAGATCACGGTATCTACTTAGTTTGTAATCGTACTCTTTGGGGAATTTGATTCCCAGTGTCAGGGAGAAGGTCCTTTCCGTTATATTGATATTAGCATTCTTACAAATGATTCTGTTATAGATTATATACGTCGTTAGGGGGCGTCCATTAATTACGTGAGTTCAAAATGGAGAGGAGTGGTCCGGGTAAATCTCATGAAATCTCATTTAAGGGGGT
>JAOPUG010000125.1:6593019-6605902 GCA_027564375.1 Micropterix facetella
CCGGGTCGGTCCCTCTTCGAGGAGGCTCCTGAATAGGAGCTGCTCCGCAAGCATGGGCCGACCAACAACATAACGGCCATTATGGCCCACCTCCACGTAGCCATTTGTGGCCAATTTGGTGATTGCATTTGCGAGATCGTGGTATTTATTTAATTTGTACTCCTGGTCTTTTGGGGTATTTGATTCCCATGGAGCAGTTAATTCTACAATAAGGGCCATCTTGCTGTGCATCCTGTTTTTTGCTGTGCATCCGAGACTTTCAGGGAATCGATACTGCTTAGAGACCGAATCGACCTTCAGAATCCAATCTGAAGGTTTCTCAATTATTGACAGTATTAGAGAAGCGACATAAATGTGGTGCTCCATAATGTCTACAACGGTATTAATGTAAATGAAAGAGGAAACAATGATGTTACATAAAGGAGATGTGTGCGCAAAACTTTTTGTAGTGTGTGCTAGCCGCGACCGGCCAAAGGAGGTGTAAAATGAACGACAAACTGCACGACCAAATGATACACACTGTTAGTAAAGATCCCCATTACAGGATGCGAGAGACTAAGGTTACTAACTTCATTCTATATTCAAATATGGAATGTGAGATGATAGAGCGCTGATTTCACGTTAAATGTCATGCCATCATTTATTTTTATGCTTCCGGATGTATTTTGCTGTGATTTAAAAAAAAATATATTGGCTATAGAGTTTAAATGTTACAGTTTGATTTCCTTATATTTATGCAGAAATTTGGTTTCCGCTACTGTTTACCGATTGCAGCAACGAAATGTTATCAAAAAGATATGTTGCATATCGTACCATCAATCGCTGCAGTGTTTACTATTAGAATGGCAAAACTCAACAATGGCAACCCAAAACGAACAGCACTTCCGAGACATGATTCGAAAGTTGAAAGGCAGAAGAAAATTGGCAAAAGGATCAATAGTGTCAGACAAATATTGAAAAATGAACTCCACCTAAAGCCTAACAATATATAAAAACTCCTTAACTCCAGTGAAGAAAAAAGTGCGGTTGGATAGAGCTCAGGAACGGCTGTATGGTTGGAATAAGCAAAATAGCCATGTTTAAAGAGAGAGGAAGTCAAACGATAACCCTGAGCACAGAATAGAAGTCAGAAATAAAGGAGCGGCTTCTGTAATGGTTTGGGCAGTTCTCAACTCGTTTTCATCGACCAAGGTGTTAAGGCTAACAATACTTGTATCTCGAAAAGGTCTTAAAAGAAGCATTCATACCATGATCACATACACTATTCTGAACAGATTTCTTCGTGAAAATGTACCGAGGTTCATTTTGGCGGAACAGTGGCCCCAATATGCACCAGACACCGATCCGCTCGATTTTTCTATTTGGAACATTTGGGAGGCTAGGGTGTTAACTTAAATAACGCCATAGTTTGGATGCGCTAAGGTATGTCTGTCGAGAATGGCAGCGGATCCTGAAGGCCCACATTCATGCAGCATGTAATACATTCATTCAACGACATCATCACGGTAAAAGGTGGTTATATCAAATGAGTTCAGTCAGCTCAGTTCATCATTACTTCGGCCCGCCCCGAGGGGGGCCAAGTCTTTGTTACTGTGCACGATAACTCGAGTAAACTATGTCCGATTCAAAATAATCTTTCGCCAATCGATAAATATGGGCAATGCGCAGAGCCCAGTTAATTTTGGGCCATCATATGTACGACCTATGGTTTTTTAATGTCAAGTCAGTTAAGTTTGCGGCTGTCGCCTCTACCAAAATGCAAAATGTATGTATTAGGCGACTATGCATAGGTCTCGTTAATTTATATTTTTATGTTTTGAAGCTCTATGTGCATTCAATTACCGAGCGCTACCAGGCGCACATAAAACTCAGGAGTTGACGTAGCTACCAGCCAGTTTTTATTTCAAGTCAGTTAAGTTTGCGGATTCTGCCTCTCTGCCAAAATAACAAACCGTATGTATTAGAAGACTATGCGTCTGTAGGAGATCTCTTTCATTTAGATTTCCTTTTCTTTGGAGCTCTATGCGGATGGATTGTGCATTCAACAACCAGGCGCTATCAGGTGCACACAAAACTCAGGAGTTGACGTAGTTCTTTATAATCCAAACGGAATAAACGGTGGAAATAGCGAAAAATTGTTTGGCTATAATTAGACGCGTAAAATGAGGTACATGTCAACTCAATTTTGAGTGAAAATATCAAAAATAATAGAGTTATGACATTTCTGCTTAGTAACATGTGGTCCCTTGCACCATGTAAATGTGGTGCTCCATACTTTCTACAACTATATTGATTTAGATGGAATCAAAAGAGACAAAATGTTACATGATTAGAAAAATCCCATTGCCCCGAGTGAGACCTCAAGACATTTTAAGATAACTCCGCATTGTATAATAGTGTTATCTTGGAGAAGTCTTCACCTAGCAGTGGAAAACTATACGCTGAAATCCATTTTACCTTGCTGCATTAAGACAAAAACCTTTCCTTATGTCTATTAGAGAAATAATATTGCATTTTCTCTTAACAGGCGAGAAGAAAAGGCGGAGGAGGAATGGGGAGAGCTTCCACAGTACGTAGAAATACATCAAGAGCGATAGACAGTGACGATGAAGATTTTAGCTTAAATAGGAGAAGGAAGGCAAATAATTCCCATAATAGCCACCAATTAAATCCGAGAAAAAGGTAAGAGATTATTGTTTGAGTTGGGTCAGTTGGCCAACTATTGTGTTATTCATTTAACTGATATTCCCATAATAGTAAGCGGTCTTTAATAACACTAATATTTTCTTCATATTTCAACATTCTCTGCTGAACATTTTCTACCATGCTCGTCTGACAGAAATCTGTCCATGTCTCTAAGAGTCCATACCATACTCATCGTAGTGCAACACTTTATAGACTGGCCGCCTCCGGGCCTACGAAGATGGTGCCAGTCTCCCGAGTCACACTCGTCCAGAGCTAAACACTTGATAGCTATCCGCCCTGCTTGCTGGCACTGAATCAACCGGCTTTAATTGATTTTCAGACATTGAATAAAAAAAATACCAAATTCACCATTTTAACGGAGAGTTTGAGGAAGAAAACTATTTTTTAGCCCCTTACAGGTGGAGCTGGGCCTATTAAAATATGCCCTACGAGCGGAAAGCGCTCCCCGCGGGATGGTTTTGCCTGTTTATAAATTGGTAATCAAACATTGATAAAGCCGAAATATGTTCATTATTGTAGAGCGATAACTAAGATTCATTTAAGTTTAAATCATGAAAACCTACAACTTTTTGTTTTTATGATGCCTGTGTTACTATATTGTTCCAAAACTTTACTGATATTTTTCAGTAAAAAATCTGTATTGGTTTATTTTTCATGGTATATGTTGGTTTTATTTATAAACTTTATTAGAAGAATGAATTTCCCAGTCATATTTAAAAACAATGAGACCTTTTTCACTACGGAAAATAGGCAAAGTAGTGATCAACATTGGCAAGTTCGGTCCGTCCCGTGATTGGTAATCCCTGACATCCAAAATGGCTTAAAACATATTCCAACAATCTCCACAATGCCAAAAAATACCCATATATGCTATGCCTTTTGGTCAGATCCTCCTCCAGGCCGAGTAAACCAGGATGCACCTGACGCAGCACCTGCGCGACTTAGATCGAATTTACTGCCACCCGGGGATTCTGCATACCTAATTTGCTTAAGATTGGATCACGGGAATTCCTAGGACGGAGACAGACAAACGCATAGACTACTTGGATATGGATGGGCCAAAAATTGAGCTTTACCTCTTTGAATATTTATAAAAGATAAAACGAATTTATCGCATGAAGTTTGTAACACCTGACGTTTCAGCGATTTTGCAACCGCTGTTGCCCAGGGTAGACTGGGCCTACTCTGGATAACGACGGTTGCAACATCGAAACATCGGGTGTTACAAACTTCACGTGGTAAATTCTTTTAATCTTATTTATAATATCAAACATCACACAAAATCAAAATCGCACAAATTGCTTGATTTATTATGTATGTTAGATTTATCTGTACTTTGTGACAGGCGGAAATTGAACCGCTCCCGGGATAGTACGGCAGACTCATCGGAGGATTCGCCGGACACGCAGAACGGTCCGTTGGAGCGGAGCCAGCGCAGCCGGCGCTACGAGAGCGACCACTCCTACAAGGGCAAGAGCACCTCGGACGATGACGATCTGCCCCTCGGCAGTATGCAGGCGTCCTCGTCCAGAACCAGAGCGATCAACGGTACACGGGTAAGAACGCCACTTTGTAACTAATTTCAAAAACCCCACAAGAATACAAACCTTAGTCTTCTCAAAAAAAAAATATCTTCTTTCTGATCACTCAACTTGCAAACTCATAAAAACAAATCTTGCTATCCTTTCAGTTACCAGTCGTTATGCTATAATATATGATTTACTATGTGGCCCTTCCAAGATCTTTGAGACAATCAGCTCTATGAAATATCGTCTTTCGTTGTAGTTATTCGTAAAGAAAAGTGATATCTGGGAGAGATCTTGGGGTCATGCTATTTGTGGAGCACATTGAAAATGTTATCTCGAAGGCTAACAAAATGTTGGGATTTTTTCTTAGAGCATCTACTCATTTCAGGTTGACCGATACCTTAAAGTTATTATTTAATTCGTACATAAGAAGTCGTTAGGAATTTGCGTCAGTCGTTTGGAACCCTCAATAAAAGATGTGTATTTCCCAAATTGAGACAATTCAAAAACGGATGATGAAGGCGTTTAAATTTATTATATTTTGTAAAACCATCTTCGAACTCTGAGTCGCTCCGGCCTCTTTCTTTCCTACGGCGGATGCGTGGAGCGGCGCCCACTCTTTCTCACTTAGTTTAAAATTTTCAAATCAAAACAAAAACAAACAAATAAATAAACTTACAGCATGGCTGGAAATCGTTGGGCTCCAAAACCAGATCTTCTGCTGTTATCATACAGATAATCACTGGAATTATCCACTCACATCATCTTGAAAATAAATAAAATATGTGTAAAACACTGTTGATCATGTGTTTTACAAAACGCGTTTAAGAGCCGTTGAACGTCGCATCCCCGATGTTAAGAAATTATCGTATTTTAAGCTTCATTTAACTACTCAACACGTGTACACCAGATTCAGAGACAAGTACATTTTTACTCAGGCCGATTTTTGTCAAGCGATGGACGGATATCGAATATTTCGAGTCGACTTTGTTAATTATTATTATTCAATTAATTGCTATTTAATTAATTAATTCAATTCAATTAATTAATTGATTATTATTCAATTAATTATTACATCATTTCAATAAATAAATAGGACAGGTGATTTTATATTGCTTTAAATGTTAAATTTTACCTACATATATGCTACATTATAAGGAGGAATTATTTGACACAATGTCTCATTTAATACAATTAAATGCAAAATTCAAAATTTCCAGTCGACTTGAGAATCGCAATTAAGTCAACGCTATTTCTTGATTTATGCATCGCTACAAAAAATGAAAGCAACGCTAGATGACATGTCGCAATGCAAGCTCAAGTTGGCTTGGCGTCGCTGCATTTTTCCCCGCTTTTAGATTCCGTTTAAATCTAATTATTTAAACTGTATTTTCATTTAAAATCTAAGTCGTTAAGAACAAATGAATTCAATTGCGGTCGATAGATCTTCCGACGATACACACGCTTATTTGCAAAGACCTCGGCGGCAAACAGCCTTTCCATGACTCCCAAGTTCTCTATATAACTAATTTCTTTTAGTACATAGCGTAAATATTCCATATTGTTTGATTCTCATGAATTAATATGAAAATTATAGAAAACAGATGACAGATGACAACCAAAAGGCTACGTTCATTTTCAAACCCGAAGGCATCCAAACAAAAATGTAAAAAATCAGCTATTTGAGTGTCAGCCATTTTACTTGTGTAATGCCGTTAAACTAACTGCCCCGTCTGGTGGTTAACTGCATTTTAAAGTCTATACATTGCAAAGCTCAGTTCAACAGCTGATCAACGCCCGGTTAAGCTTAAACGATGTTTATTGCTCACATTATTTTTTAAACAGCTTTTATACTTGTTCGAATTTAAAATGCGTTTATGATAGATAGATAGATCTTTATTACATAACTGTATATTAGAGGTGCAGATGTGTTTTTGGTACAAAATGGTTCAATACAGTTTGCCCATATGGAGTACAATTTCGATTACTTGCTTATTAAGATATAACACTCTATGTGCATATTAATTATAATATTTTTTTTTATATTTTTGGTATACATATAAACTGCAAGACGTATACCTATAGACGTATGCCTCAGGCTGATCCTGTAATGCATGTTGGGCGAAACAACCATCTCACTGGATATAAGCTAGTTGGAGCAGAATTGAAAGTGTACACTCGCAGAAGGACCTAGGAGTAATAATAGCTAGTGACCTCAAGTAGAAACAGCACTTAACTTCTATTGCAAAAAGTGAAATCAATTAAACCGAAGAGAAGAAAACAAAAGGTTTAAAAATTGAACGGAGTGAAACGAATCGCGCCTATTATATAACCAATCTAGAATAGCAAAGCGTTGTGTGTCGCTTCATCAAGATGACATTTGGGAAGTATATAATATCGTGTAACAACCAGATTTTTTCAAATGTTTCAGGAGAATGGTGGTGCAGCTCGCGGTCGACGAAGCGGTGGTACCCGTCCTAAATATAACGAGGACAGCGAAGAAGACAGTATTGCAGCTATCGGCAAGAGGCTGAGAGCCAACCAGGTCACTGCCGTTCCAACTTCTTCGAACAGGGTAAAGTCACCATTTATTTTATTTAATCTGAATAGTGTACAGAGAAGAGGGTTGTTTTTTTGTATAATTCTGTAGACGCATCAGTCCGGCAATTTTAGCGACTGTCTTGGGATACATATACTTACTGTTTTGACAGTTTTCTTTTAGTTTATCATCGTGAAATCTGACTCGAATTACTGCAGAGATAATTTTGGTTTTTGTTGTACAATCCATCTCGGAAAGCCGTTTTTTGTAAATGGCTCAGAGGTTTCCGATCGGGTCGAGGCCAGGGAAGTTTCTGGGCCATTCCAGCCCAGTAATTTGATTCTGCGTTAAAAACTGTTTCTTTTTTCGATGAGTCATGTTGAAAAATGCCCTCATTGGAGATATTGAGCTTGCGGAGCTCTCATATCATATGGTTTGATACGATGTCAATAAATTGGTCTTATTTCACATCATCCCAGTGACCGGCACGAGTGATAGTACCATGATAGAAAAAGAAACCCCAAAAACAAATTGATAGTATGCTTTACTTTCTATTCCAAGTGAGCAGGAGAAATGGGATTGCTAGCTGCCCGCCGCACGAACTGTGCATGCCGTCCCTGCACAACAAAATGTGTTTCATTGGAGAAGAGAACTTTACGCCCGTCTTCAGTTGTCCAGTGCTGGTATTGAGCGCTTCAACATCATGACAGTGGTCAGAAACTGTTTCTTAATTGACTTGCTTGCCATTCTACCAGATTCAAGAAGCCGTTGGTCGCACGGCAGTTACATCAATATTGATTCCGGATTGATGAAGTTCCCTGTTTAAGTCAACTACACTCAGACTATTCAAATCTATTTTGCTCTTACGAATCAGAAGTTTATCATCTTTGACGGTAGTTTTCCACTCTGACCACATTTTCTCTTTCGTTTGATGTCTACTACTCACGTCGTTTGTTTCTGCTTGACAATCCTGCTGATGGAACTCCAACATTCTCCGTTATCTGCCGAGTATATCCATGTTTAAAAAGTCACTCAAATTACCAGTCTTAACAAAATTAAACGATCTTGACAAAATAATGATAAAATTCCAACAGAAATCACACGAACATAACCTATAATACGTCCATTTGATATTTTACACGTGATCTAATATAATAACTGATACGTTAAAACAACATTGCCAGAATAAAAAATATTCTGTATTGCATTTAAGTTATAACTTTGTTTTTTTTAGGGTCGCATGCAAGTTGGTGGGGTGCGGGATGGACCAGGAGTGATGTCTCCTCCGTCCGGGGTCATGAGAGCACATTCTTCCTCTATTAGCAATTCCCGACCCTCCACGTCTTCGCACACAGATCATAGCTACTATAATGGAAACGGTAAGAAAAACATAATATGTTAATTTATCAATCTACTACAGGGGTGTATAGATATTGCAATAACAGGAAAAGAAGAGATATACATCGGCAACATTGGCCCATCCCGTGATTGGTAACCCCTAACATCATAAATGGCTTAAAAACTTTTCCAACAAGTTTCTCTCGTCACCAAGATTCCAAAAATAGCCATATACGTTATGCTGCTTTACCTATTGATCAAATCCTCCTCCAGGTCAAGTAAACAAGGATGCACCTGCAGCAGTACCTGCGCGACATATCAAATTTGATACCACCCGGTGGTGCTTAAGGAGAGCGAATTTCAGCAGTCGCAGCTATCAAAACCATAACAATCTAGTCCTTGCTTTTTGACTGCTATTCTTTGCTCAAAATTATCGATTAACTTTCCTCCAACCAAGTAGTCATTTTGCTCGTTTACTTACTACTGAACTATGCAATTTTTTTCATCCGAAAAGACAATGTATAGCAAAGCCTCACTTGCGTGCCAGTGTTTCAGTGCCTGGACTCGATCCAACAGTACTTTTTTTTTTTTTTGCATTGGAGCATGTCTTGCACTTTTAGTGCTTGTAGGGCTCGAGCTGGAGTTCAATGCAATGGGCGAACCCGCCCGCCACCCCTAGAAGCTATAACGATAATGATCGTTCTTTCTTCCGTGGGATGAGAGGCACAGTCTTACGGACGAGGACAATCCACCAATCCAACTCTGCCACATAGCCTGTAAGAGTCCATCGCCTTACAGTGAGGCACTGGAAAGTGTCACCCAGTTGGTTACTACTCCCTTACTACCAGATTTGGATAGATTTCCCTAGCCTCCCGTCTGAACACGAGCTTGAGGTCGCCTGCGCGGCCTATACCTGATGTGTGCGGTAATCCATAACTTGAATTTATCGCGTATCCGAGACGTCCTTTGCCCGTCAAGTTCACTTGGGATCGGGTGGACAACGGATCATTTCTAAGGATAGACAACATTACGTTAATATCTTACCCCCAGCTGTCATAGCCTGACTTCCCCGGGTTTTTGCCGATTGAGCAGAATGGCCAGTAAACCGACCAGTGCATCAACTGCCCAGGTCCAACCAAGGTTACTCCTCAGATCTGCACAAGGCTTCTCCAGGTTAAGTCCTTTTTCGAGGAGGCTCCCGAAAAGTGGTTGGACTGTGAGTTGGGCCGACCATATATAACCATATATAGTTCGACACTTCTTGCTTCAACTTTCGAACCATTTCCCGGGAAGTTGCTATCCGTTTAGGTCCGCCATTGTTCCATTTTGCGATGCTACCGACCAGTAACGCTGTAACGATTTTGTTAACATGAGGCAAACAATAACAGAAACTGAAGTCTCTTTGTTATGAACCCATGGTCAAAATATTTAATTTATTTTATATTAGAATGAGATACCTCCAGAATCGTAAAAAACAAATAAATGAACTGATGTTTGAGTTTAAATTAACGCGCTGTCATTTAATATCATTCCACATTTGAATATATATAGAATGAAGTTAGTAACACTTGATCTCTCTCATCCTGTAGTTTGGGAGTCGTGGTTTTCTGATTTTGGCAAGATATGATGTGATATCTCTGTCCTGAAAAATAATATTAATAGCGAAGTTTCGGCAAAATTTCATTCGTTTCCCCATCCCTACCCTACTGACATCGCCTTTCACAAGTTATATGGTATGCTTTTTGGCCCGTCCGTACTGTTGAGTAGAACGGGCCATATAACACTGTATCCATACTGTGCATCAGTTTGTCCGTCTGAAGAATTCCGTCGTCTGATATTAACCAAATTTGGTATGCAACTTCCCTGGGTAACACTAAGCACCACCAGGTAGCAGCAAACTTGATCCGAGTCCCGCAGGTTCTGCTGCAGGTGTATCCTGGTTTACTTGGTCTGGAGGAGGATCGATCAATAGGTAGAGCAAGCATAGCGTATATATGTATTTTTGGAATTGTGATGACGAGAGAAACTTGATAGAATAGATTTTAAGCCATTTTGGATGTCAGGGGTTACCTATCATGGGACGGATCAAAGTTACCGATGTATATCGCTACTTTTTTGTTATTGAAATTTGAGATAGGTATAAGTCGCATACATCCTACGTTCTACATAAATCTTTTATTAATTCTACACAATAGCTGACTTTTCATGCAATTTTATTCGCATGATTCCTTATTACTCCCATGACTTGTATTTGGTTATTTACTACTGTTCTCTGCCCTCTGATGCAAAAGATTCCTATTCATTTGTACCAATCTGCCGTAATTACATCTGATCGTCCTCAACAGGTCACACAAATACATGAAAAATGACATGAAAGTAGTAATCAACGCACACACTCACCCAGCTTAAGAGGTAACGCACTACTAAATTTTTATTTAACCCGGCGTTACACGCATCACGGAATCACAGTTACAGTCGGTGGGCGTATTAATGCGATTCTGAATTTTGGTAATAATTTGCAAAAACATTAAACTCTTAAAAAATGCTTATTTTTTAGTGCAAAAAATTCGAAGGTGTTTAACTCAGCTTGTAATAGCTTCACCGAACATATCGGGGCTCAATTGCAATATAGGAGAACATCAGACAAGGACGATGCTAGTAAGCAGCCGCTCTCCAGTTATCCAGCGTGCGTTACGTTTTGGCTTGCTACAAGCCCTCGACAGCTAGTCTGTGTTGACTAGAGCCACTAGTCCTGCCTCTGTACTTATACATATTCTGTAGGATGCCTCAAGTGACGCTTTCGAAGCTCTCTCCGTATATGAGCTCAGCGCCGATCTTGGCAGGCCTAGATTCTTCGGCCTAGAGTGACTTCGCTGGTAGTCCCCTCTTGCTCCGACTTCCATGGTGAAGAGATCAGCCTTAATTTATAGTGTTGCGTACTTATGTAAATACTCGTACTCAGCCATCACAATCAGAAGAAATGGAACTGTCCGCGTTAAATTGTGAATTTTTTGTTGTGACGGAGAAAATGATTACGGTAAGATCCGATCTCATAATCACATTATCAATAAACTATGCTAAATTGTAAATATTTATTTATGTTGACCTTTTGTTTCACTATTTTCCTGTATTTTTTCCGTTATTTAAAACTTTTCAAGTTGGGTCCTATAAGGCTCTAATATCTTGCTTATTGACCCAAATAATAATTTTAAATTCCTCAGCAGAAAATTCACTCATCAGGGTAAAGACCTCTCTGCTGATCATGGTAACAGAGCATTTCAGAAGTTGCTTGGCAAAAATAGATGCCTTGTTAATTTCTGGCCCTAGAAGGGCTTGAATATATAAGAAATACCTAACTTTTCATTTGTCATGACCCTTTCTCATTTATGATTTCACCAAAACCCAACTGTCCCATCTGGATTCCCCAAATTCTCACTGTCCCGTTAGGTTCCTAACGGTTCCGTGTAGTTTGTGGTATAATGGCCGTCATGTCAACTTGGCCGTCTCACTCGCGGGACAGCTCCTATCCGGGAGCCTCCTCAAAGTAGGACCGACCTGGTGAGCCCGCTGTGCGGTGGATCCTTTGGTTCCTAATGGTTTCGTGTAGCTTGGACTACAATGGCCGATTTGTCAATGTGGTCGGCTCAACTCGCGGGGCAGCTCTTATCCGGGAGCTTCCTCGAATGAGGGACCTCCCTGGTGAACCCGCTGTGCGGTGGATCTGGGGTCGGAAACTTGGGTGGAAATGGATAGCTGGCGCACGAGGCGGGCATACCGTCAGTGTTGTCACTGACTGATACCCGGAGGAGTCTGAGAACGTATGTTCTTTAAGACGCAGGGGTAGGTATTGACCTGTCGTCGCCCACCCATAGAAACGACCCGATGGCTACCCGATCTCCGGTTAGCATTGCTGAGTAAAGGATGCCACTGCGGGTCTGCGATATTTCCAAGTTACGGAATGCCACATTTTCACGATAGGTAGAGGTTGCGCAAGCGACTTCGAGCCGGGACCAAACAGGCTGGATGGAGAAATCCATCTAAATCTGGTAGCAAGAGGGTGAAGCCGCCCGCTGGGTGGCACTTCCCAGTGCTTCGCCGTAACGAGTAGGACTTGCGGGCAGTGGGAGTAGTTGGATACGTGGATTGTAGTCAAAATTTTCTGTGTTCATCTCGGGGCAATATAATGATAAAGTTTGTTGAAACACCTCGGAGTGGCAGGCTCGCTCGTAGCATGAATCTTAAATCCAACTATGTCCCATCTGAATACGCTGGTGACAGCTAGTTTAAAATCTTGATTGTTCTTAGGGTCATGTTTTGTGTAGACTGGGCTATGATGGCCGTTGTTTTTGGTCGGCCCAGCTCACAGAGCAACTCCTATTCAGGAGCCTTCTCGAAGAGGGACCAACCCGGTGAACCCGCTGTGCGGTGGACCTGGGGATGGGAACTCGTGCTGACAGCTGGCGCACGGGGCGGGCAAACCGGCCGTCTTGTCACTGAGTGATGCCTGAAGTAGTTTAGAAGTGTATGCTTCTAAGACAACTGGGAGTGTCAGCTGCTACGGCGAACCCGTCCACCCCGGAGCGTTTTAACGATATTGATCGTTCTACGAGGCGAAACGCAGAGACTTGAAGTCGATACGCCGATCGACGATGACAATATAAGATCTACTTACCGAGCCCCACCTAAGCCCGTAAGAATCCAACGCCTTACCGCGAGGCACTGGGAATTTTCAAACCCAGTGGGCATCCCCGCGCCCTTACTACCAGATTCGAAT
>JAOPUG010000125.1:6730340-6743386 GCA_027564375.1 Micropterix facetella
ATATATTTCGCAAATGCCGTCACCCGGAACGGCTTCTCTGTTCATTTCCATGCGATGGAAGTAGGCGCTCGTGGCCTCCCAGCCAAATCCCTATTTCACCTATTTAAGGATCTTAGTCTCTCCAAGAAAAAAATTAACTTATTCCTAGAAAAAATATCAAGAACTGCGATTTCCGAATCTCAAATACTATGGCTTCGAAGGGGGAGTGAATGGGTGGTAAGGTGAATGCTCACATGTAGCAATACAGCTGTCCTAAACCTGCCACAGCCGGTCGTCAGTCCGGAGTCCACCGCTCACCCCAAAAATGGAACAATAGTATTATAATGGGGCCGAACTCTGGTCGGTGAATTCCATGACAGCTCCGTTTGTACTTACTTAATATATAGCTTTCCAAAAATGTCACTTCTGATATGTTCTCATATAAATACTCGCCCTATTGGTTTTTCTTATAAAATGGTCAGTGAGTCCAAAAATAAGTCTGCAGTGTAGAAATTAAAAGTTTAAAATCCGTAAATATTACTCTATATATAAATTGATGTGTGTATATTTGTATGTTCTTTATACAAATCCTAGTTTTATCCGATCTCTATGCAACTTCGCATACATATACTTTATAACAAGCAAGAAAATACTATCTACATTTATTTTCAGAAAAGGCGATCAACCCCATTAGGCAAAATTTGGACATGCAACATTTTAGCTTTTCGCAAATATCACGAGAACAGTGTGAAAATTGGTCGAAGTGGAAAGTGATATTTTGAACCGTATTGCCACGGTTCCAATCAGGCAATTAGGTGCTGAGAAATTTTACCCTTTAATTGTATTTTTTTTTTTGTAAATTCACAGCTTTAACAGAAAACTGAGAAAATCGGCCGTCAGCCTCCAACTGAGAAGTTCCGGATTCACTTTCTAGTTATGCATTTCTTTTTGGAATATTTTTTTATTATCCAATAAATATATTTGATTTTTAATTGAAGAGATAGAACGTAGAGTCAAGTCTTAAAGAAAAAATTATAAAGCAACTGACTTTCTACTTTCTTTCCTCTTCCTGTTTTTCTATTAAATATTAATAATTATGTTTAAATCACACAAATATCAGTTTTCCAGCGACGCGAGACGAGGACCACCATTCAAACTTAACAGTTTAGTGAAAGTGTCGCAGTACGGAAAACTATAATAGACGCACCGACTGTTCTAAGGTTTAAACCCACAAAATCGAACTATAATTATACGTAAAAGACTTGAAAATTTAGCATCTTTACCCTAGTGCTGTAGTGTATTTTTACATACCGACTAATAACCGAATATATTAGAAACAGTACAGTTTTTCCTAGTCTTCGTATTTGTCTACGGGGGGAGTTTTTTGATATTTGAAAAGGTGACGGGTAGCGTTTTATATAGATAGGGAAGTGCGGATGTGGTCGAGTCGATGGTCTACGCTTTCGAATATACTTACACTGTATCTCAAGAGATAACTACTCTTATATTCAACTATTTTCAAGTGAAGCTTAGTCTTGTGATTCAACTCGTAAGGCAAGTTTACTTTGGGAGCAGCCTCTTAGAACGCTGGATAGTAAGTTTGTTTGTACATTCGCAATGGGTGGGTTTATTATCATACGACAATCTCTTACAACCAACCTTATCTCTTAACACCAACCCTAGTATAGTAATGTGGCGACTCGCACAACTTTTTTCTCAGAATATGGAAATTGTTTTCATTGGCAATTCATAGAAATAATTAAATCAACCGCAGGTTGCAGAAATAAAAATCATTTCCATACAATTGCTGATTGTGAAAGGCACATTTTACAAGTACACCTATAAAAGCGTGTCCTCGCAAATGATGCATGTGGTTCCGCTTAAATATTGAAGACAATTCGGGGCAATTAAAATAAGGTTGGTGTGATATAGTATAATGCCAAAAATAAGGGTGGTGTGATATAGTGGAATGATTTGCTGATGAGGCACATTACTGAGTTGGCTATTTTCACGATTTGTGTAATATTATCACCCCACTTCATATCGCTCACTATCGTTTGCAATCTCTTTAATAACATCCAATTCTACCGGATTTATGACCACATCTGCCACATGCATTAAATATTTTGTATTGGGATTTTGCTACCTTAGTAAACATAGCTGGATTTACTTAATAAACATTTAATTAACACTACTAGACGGAATAGTTTCTAGTATCTAGTGTAAGGATCTGAGTATTTTATCCAAATTCCAAATTGACTTGTTTATTATACACCACACCTCCATATTATTTATATTGTAAGCCCTACAGTTGTAAATATTGTCTCTTCATTTCAAACTCATTTTGATTTTTAAATATATTGTAGTCTCTTTAAGAGTAGTTGAGGTTATAGATAGCTACCATGCGTTGATGCGGGCACGGGAACGCTTACTTATTAACTAGAAGCATTAGAATGCTCTGCCGGAGAAAGTGTATTCGGCTGCAAATAGCGTTTAATAACTGAATCTTCAGAAAAGTTATAAAAATAAAGCATGCTTCCGTCGGTTAGGAATCTGGATACTTATAAAGCAAAATTAATATTTTTTTTAAAGCTTTCCGAAACGATTCATGTTCATGAAATTTCTAATATATATATATGTAGGGACTACGGAACAATATACTGAATTAGTCCGAATATAACGCGATCATTTTTACTCAAATGTTTTTTCTAAAAAATGCATTCGCGTTATATTCGAGGCTTAAACCGTGTCAAGCCCACAAATATCCTCTCAGCTACATTGGAAATGCAGATCAAACATTTCAACATGCCTTTAACCTTACAGTCAATAAGAAAATCTATGTTGTTAAAATTAACTGGTAATGAGAAGTTGAGAATTACCACTGTGCTTGCTGTTACCGAAGGTGGTAAGAAACTTTCTCCATTTGTGATTTAAAAAAAACTACGCCAAAAGAAAAGATGACGCATGGATTAATGTTACCGGAGATGGTCGAAAACTTCCTCCATTTGTGATAATAAAACGAAAAACTATGCCAAAAGTAAAGATGCTGCGTGGATTAATTGTCTGTCCGTGTTCAAGAAAAGGGATGGATGACGGAGGAACTGGTAGGACTGGTTAAATGGTGTATGGGGGCAGCATCTTCGGGCATTAAGGAAACCTCGCGCCATGCTTGTACTTCTCCTAACACCTAAAGTGAAGACAAAAATGAAATCTTTGAATACTGATATGGTGATAATTCCAGTAGCTATGACTTCACAGTTGCAAGTTTTCGATGTAGTTGTCAATAAACCGTTGAAAGAAAATTTACGAAAGGAGTATCATTGACTTTTAGCTGGAAATCATCCTCTGAGCATTACAAGGAAAATAAATAAACCATCAATTCCAGTCTTAGAGGAATGGATCTTGACCGCCTGGCAGAAGATTAATGAGAAGTCTATTGATGATAATTCAAGCATGTTTGAATAAATAAAAAAAAACATTTTTGTAATACAATTGACCTTAATTATTTTTGTTTTTCTTCCTTTCATTCATTCTCAAAATATATAGGTCGCAGATACTTGCCACAAAAACCACAAAAAGTTTCTTGCTGGAATCAGCCAGAATGGCACTGGTCTGGGGTATGGCAGTAAAACTATGAGCGACGTGGACCTAAAAAGTCCCTCTTGCGAGGAGATTACGACATCAACAGTATGGTTTATGCTGTTGGCCTTCAATGCCAAAATGACTGGACAACAGTTAGGGACTTTTGCATTGGAAGATAATGTTGTATGACTGGATACCAGAGATGCTGAAATCGTATTTAAATGCCTTTCAGCATACACTTCCAAACCCCAGTAACCTCGCTCGGTGGAGCATTTCAGAGGATAGTTCATGCCCTCTTTGTAGCAATACCACTTGCACAGCTAGACATATTTTGGATGGCTGCAAAGCGGCTTTAGATCAAGGACAGTATATTTACCGCCATGATAAAGTCGTTGCTGTTATTCGCGAGGTAATTAATCTGTCAGTGGCCCTCCAAACCACCAATACAGTTTGTGTGGGATCGCTCTAAAAGCGAACAATGTTCCATTACAAAATCTTTCTCAATAATCGATAAAGCTTCATATTCGATTCTGGAGGTTGATTTAGTCTCTAAACAGTATCATTCGTTTCCCTGAAAGTCTCTTATGCCCAGCCTCCCATCAAGATATAACTATTTACTCCATATCTTGGAAGATGGCCCGTAACCACCCAATTAGGAAACATAATTGGATAGTTACTCAACAGCAAATCATGATTCAAATAGATCAATTAAGTTCAGGCACGTACCTCGCGAAATTATGAAAAGTTTCACAATGCGGATTGAGTCATCACTTGCAAACTGTAAGACAATGAACATTATTGTGCAACCAACAGACAAAACGGAAGACCGGTCATCAACCCTCAAAAGGACAATGGGTAAATGTTAGAAGACAATTATAAAAGCCAGTATGCAGTCCAGATATCAGTCACATCACCATGAGATATTCAAGAAGTCAGATTCGCACTACATAGCCAAATATCGCATCACAACATAATTGTAACGTTTAAGCGGTGCCACACATTGGCACCGCCCGCTAACACCATGTAATCGATTACCTACAAATAAATAACTTCAATAATAATGCAGTATTACCAACTATTTCATCTGTGTGAAACTGGTGACCCCGACGTGATTGCGGGGTGTACTCTAGTTTCCCATTGCATTGTGGGTGATAAGATGTTGTTCGGGTCTTTTTTATGCCCATTACCTTTGAGAGTTTGTAGAATAATTCGGATTTGAAATTCCTCCCTCTGTCGGTAGTTATGCTTTGTGGGCAACCGAACCTGCATTGTAACATGTTCAAGCTGTAGTTTCTGCTGTCATGTCCTCTACCGGTATTGCTTCCGGCTATGATGTTGATCTGTCGACCATCGTCATAAGGTATCTGCATCCTTATTGTAAAATTAACTTTGCCATGGGAATCAATTATATAAAAAAACTACGAGAACAAATTAAATAAATACCATGATCTTGCAAATGCTGTGACCCGGAACGGCTTCACTGTTCACCTTCACGCGGTAGAAGTTGACGCTCGTGGCCTCCTAGCCAAATCTCTATTTCACCTATTTAAGGATCTCCTGGTCTATCCAGGAAAATAATTTACTCCTTCCTAGAAAAATCATCAATAGTACTACCTTTATCTGGTGCCATGTCTTCGTATTGGCTATTACAACCTAATTTTAGAAATGGTGTTTTCTGTCTAAATGTAATCTTAGTAAAAATGGCAAAAACCCCATTGAGTCTCAGTGAAATCTTTATAAAAATGATATTCCAGATGCAATGTTTCTAAGTAAGCGACCCGATTCAACCGATTTCGACTTCAACTGCGGAAAGAGTGGTAGGCCTAAATAAAGGTAACTAACACTAGAATAGGTACAAAGTATTTAAAACACTATCTCATGCTTCGTAAGTAAAGAGAAAAAGAATGTACAACTAGTTTTCCGATCGTTTTTTAACCAAGTTCGAACGTCTACGTAGTTGTAGCCCTCATTATCCTAAGAGTTTTCCCTAAGAGTTTTGCTATAGTATTTTTTTTGGTAAATATAAGAAATGGTGGTAGCTATTATAATAATGCGCTATCTGCGCTAATGTGCCTTTATATGTGTTCTTTTGTTATAATTTATATTTTTAATATATTTTTTAAAAATTATTATTAGAAAGTAGTTTTCACAGAGCATGCCTCAAGAAATTTTTGCAATTCTAACTAACAACCTTGTGTTAATATCGATCGTTTGTTTGTTTGGTTGATGTGACGTCTACAAAATCATTTTTATTCCATTGATGTGTAGTTATGCATATCTATATATTTTATGTGATTTCTTTTATCAAAGAGTGCACAGTGTAGTGTTTTAAGCCCGACGTCCACTTAAGCTGTGCAATGTCGAGCTGCGTTTCGAGGTGAGTAATAACCTATTAATGCTGTGCTTAATTAGCTAAGCTCAGTAATCCAGTGTTGCTCGAAACGTTAGAAAATAAAAATGAAACTTTGAATTACAAAACGAAGTACGACAAAACACAGAGAAATCTTACGGAAATCATGCGATGATTTTTCAATGTTTAAAATGGATACCGACAAAATGCTTCCGGTACATAAGTTTTAAGAAGTGTTATATAAGATAAATATTGAAGGAGAGGACGAAATTGAAGTGGGCTGAGATAGGGCAGCAATATATACTGATAGTTCAAAAATAGATAAAGGGACTGGAGCAAGTGTATCCTCGCAAGATCTGGGACTAAAATTGAGTACTGCGAGCTGCCACTGTGTACCAATCCATTTAATGGTACTCAAAGCATAGATTACACTGAGTACAAATCATTATGAGTTTATAAGTTTAAAAAGCTCTATATCTAGACATGCGATTTGTTGGATTTTTCAACATCAGTGTTGTACTGCTTAGATACACTCCATAAAAAAATTAAATCGCAGTTATGAATGAATGCAAGCTTTAAATCTAATTTCACTGGGGTAATTGTAAGACCCAAACTCCGACTGACCAGGTACTGCTTGGGCCTCTAAAACAAATCTATGAATAGTAACGGGCATGTCCAGGCCATCCTAGGCTTAATAGATACTTACAGTCTTAGAAATAAACACATTTTAAATTTAAACAACGACCAAAACGGCTGTTTAAAATATATTTTTAGGAATAAACGCATTTTAAGCTTAACCAATCGTTGACCAGCCGTTGAACAGGGCTTGGCAATGTATAGACCTTAAAATGCCGTTAACCACCAAAACGTGCCAGTTTAAGGCCATTATAGATGAATAACACTCAAACAAATAGCTAATATGTTGACGTTTGGATGCTTTCGAGTTTGAACGGAACATAACCTTTCTCATTGCTATTTGTCAGATTTTGTATCATCTCATTGAAATGAAACGATATGGAAGAATTTCGCGATGTGCTGAAAAAAATTAGTGGACTTATAAGTCATGGAAAGGTTGTTTGCCGCCGAGGCCTTGGCAAATAGGCATGTGCGGCGTTGGAAGAACTATCAACCGCGATTGAATCCGTTTGTTCTCGACGACTTATATTTTAAACGGAAATGTCGGTTTACGAAGGTATTCGTTCAAGCAATAATGTACTTGTTCAGAAATGATTTGCTGTCAGCATTGAGACTGAATTGTTTGTGTAGTTATACAAAGCTTAAAATGCGTTTATTTCTCAACGTCGTGGTACAGGCGGTAAACGGCTCTTAAACGCATTTAATAAAACACCTGGTCACCGACATTTTACGCACATTTTTATTTCTAAGGCGGTTACATATTCTGGGCATCATGGATGAGGCAACTTGTTGGAGCTGTGACGTTTAAAAACAGCTCGAAACGTATATATAGATAAATTCATAAATATTAAAAGTATCAATATATAATCACTTAATTAATTAAGTGTAATACATACAACACCCATCGTTGATTGTACAGAAGAGCGGGATTCAAAATCAATGTCAATCCAAGCATAGCAACATGTGTTTTAGTTGTTGGCCTGTTGACCATTCAAACATATCTACATCACTAGGCAGTGCGTTGACTTGCTGCACAACCCTCCCAATGTGGCTGTGTTTGCTTATGTCAGTTTGGTAGATCGTGGTATCCATTAAATGGGGATAAGACACATATAGCTTCAAAGCCTGGAGAAACAATAGATTTTTGGCCCTCTGACTTAGAAGTATATGATGCTTGAGTGAGGAAAAGCCTAAGATGCCCATTACGAAGGGCGAGGAAGTCCGAGTAGTGACCTCAGATGTGAGTATAGTGGGTATACCGTGAGTATAGTGACCTCAGATGTTTTCTTATGATGATTCCTCATGTGGGCTTCGAGCTTCTGAGAAGTACTCAAGGATATTATATTGTTATTGCTGAGAATTCGATTGTATCTGAGAATAAAACCTAAGGTCTTTTTCGTATATATACAGATGAAACAAGAGGTGGATATTGAACACGACACCCAAATCTCGTAATACAGAGACGTGGTGGATCAGAGACCGCCTATATGATAGTCGTGATTAAGAGGACGAAAGTCACAAGAAAACAACATAGATGCACACTTTGTGGCTTTGAATCCAAAAGTATATTTATACATCATTGAGCCAAGCCAATATCGTGTTTCCAGGGAAAGACCAGAGCTTTTCCCGTCATGCTTTTTGCCATTTTGATAGACGCGTTAGGAAATGTAAAATCTGCAGACTAAAGTAATCTTTAAAAATGATTTTTGTATAGATGGTCACATCCACCGCTGTTCATTTCTATTTCTTCGGGCGTGCTTCTCCTAAGGGAGCCACTTTCGTAGATAACTAGCAATTTTTTCCCCAAACAGCGGAGCCGCGGCTTCGGCTTCATTACATTCTCGGAGCCGAGCAGCGTGGACAACGTCCTCAAAGTGCCCATCCACACGCTGGACGGGAAGAAGATCGACCCGAAGCACGCGACGCCCAAAAACAGACCCAAGGTGCCCAGCAAGACTAAGAAGATATTTGTGGGTGGCGTCAGCCAGGACACGTCCGCCGACGAGGTGAAGGCCTACTTTGGTCAGTTTGGCAAAGTGGAGGAGACCGTCATGCTGATGGACCAGCAGACCAAACGACACCGCGGATTCGGCTTCGTTACCTTCGAGAGCGAGGAGGCCGTGGACCGCGTCTGCGAAATTCACTTCCATACCGTTAAGAATAAGAAGGTAACTTGTTTTTTTTATTTTACACTTTAAAAACCATCTCTAAAGTTTTGAGCCACAAGACGAAGATGACGTTACTTGCCAAAACCTTTCTAGTAATATTCATTAGATCCTCATTAATCCACTTACTCTGGACAAATTTGCAACGCGCTTCTTTCGGTGCCATATCATCTACTCAATATTGTGTTCTGCCATATTAGCTATTACAACTACTTTATTGGCCACCGCTCCAAATAAAAATGTGGTACATTTCTGAAACCATTTCCGTAGATTGTAGAACCAAATTATTCTTCTTCATCCCGTACCTTGATTATTTTGTCTTGAGTTGTTACTTTTCTTTTTTATTTATTTTATTTTCGTATGGATAACTTACATCTAATAATTATATAATCAACTATATTGAAACTTGAAGTCATTTACAAGTTGCCACTGATAACTATGTAAATTAAAAGTATAAATAAACTAGTACAGTTAAACCTACTGATAGCTGAAATAATAGGAACAACACTACGCCTGGTCACCACAAAATCGTCCCACAACCTGTTTCCTTATGGCAGCTATATTAGTGAAAAAGGGGTCAATATCAAAATCAGTATTCAGAGTGGTGAAATTTTAGCATGCCATTAAAAACTACGAATTACGCCTATATATAGTTTTAAAACTAGGTACAAAAAGAAGTGACTTATTTCTGAGCGGCTAGGAGTGTGGAAAAATATTTTGGACAATAGTTCAGGATAGTCAATCGTGTCATTTACAATTTGTAGCAAAAGTGAGAAAAGCTACGTTTTTACGCAGAGCCAGTGGCAGCAGATGATGACGGATTCAACAAGAATAAAGCCTGGATCATGTTTTCGACATTTATATTTTACGTAGTGAAGAAATTTCCTTTGAAAGATATTCAAGATGTATACACCTCATAACAGGGGTTTCACAACTGGCATGGCATATTCAAGACGACTACGGACATAGGCATAGTAGAGAATTTTAACAATTTTTATATTATTAAAATGTTGGCTGATTCTCATAATAAATCCTAGGGCTTTAGATGCTTTCGCAACAATATTGTCAACGTGGGCATCAAATAGCAGTTTAGAGTCAAGTATTACGCTTAGATCCCTAATCATAGTTACCCTACTTAAGGCAGAATTATGAAGGAAATAAGAATAGGAAAGAGGGTTATCTTTACGACTAAAAGTAACGGTGGAACATTTAGCAATGTTGAAGTCAAATTTGTTGGTTATGCAGTAGATATTCAAGCGTAACAAGTCCTCCTGCAGTAGGGAGACATCACCAAGATTAGTTATTGCTTTTAGAATCTTCATGTCGTCAGTAAACAACAGACTGAATTTTTAAAACATGAATTTTTACATTCATAATGTTGTATCTTTTGAGATGACGGCATGACATGAACGATGAATTCGAGTTTACGGATCTTTAATATCCTCAAATTTCTATGTTCTTGCTCAAATAGACAGCTTGTTTCCGGCTCTGGTCACCCAGCTTATACGTAGGAAGTGTTCAGATTTCTATCCCATTTAATAATATGGACAATACGTAGCCTCTTAGCGGTCTGATCTTCAGTTGTAGCTTGATGTTGTTTCACCTGCAATATACCTTTTTCATCTTAAAGAATGTACTTCTATGTAGATTTTCCAATACGGATTGTTATCTCCTCGTGCACACCCTAGTTGTCGTTTAAATTGTAGCCAGTTAATAATTGTATCAGTCTTCTCCAGTTAAATCTCGTTTTCAGTATTCTGTAACTCTAGTTTTAGAAACACAATAAATGCAAAGTTTTGGATTCTAAGTTTTATGCTGTGATTTTTTGCTATAGTAAAGACCGACAAATACGTCGAATAGAGTAAAAATTATTATATTTCTTGTTATTATCGACAGGAAATTAGCAGCTAAAGCCCGGTATTAGAAACTTCTTACATATGTTTTTTTTCTTAGCGTTAGGGCTGTTCTAAGATTTTCTGAGCCCAGTATCACTGCGACCATCTCTAGTCTATGCCACCTACTATATTTCTGCGCTTAGCTTCGCGTCAATTAAAACCCGCAATAAGCTTTTGGCATTGGATTGTTTTACCTCTTCAGTTTAAAGGTAGTAGTTACTTAGTTGGGTGTTTCTTTTACGCATCAGTGGATCACATTTGCACACGAGGTACAAGGGAGTTTCGTCTGCAGTTTGGCAGAGCCAGTACACTCTCAATGTCCCGGAGCTTGAGGTTGAACATGTGTTTGTTCAGGCCACAATGTCATGTGAGTGCTTTCACTAGTATGCATAGGTTGTTCCTACTTAGCGCTAGAACTCCATGGGCAGTCGTACGGTAATAAGCTTTGATTAGCATTATGGAATTATTTAAACCTGGCGTGCTGTTCCAGTGGTTAAAGGATTATTCTAAATAGAGGTTTTTGAGCACATGGTTGGCTAGGCTTTTTGGTATACCACAGCATGGTTCAGGACCGTATACGTTCCTTTTGCTCCCGCCTTTGCAAGTTTGTCCGCTCTATTGTTGCCTTCGATCCCTGCATGACCAAAAAGCCATCTTAGAACTATCCTGTTCTTTTCATCTAGTTAGTCCATGTAGTTTGCACCAACTTTGAGCCCATACATAGGTTCTTCAAACTGGTGAGTACGGATGAGCCCAGATTGTCATGTTATTTTTATAAAAGTCTAGGATTTAACTGCCCAGATTTAACTACGTTTTGGCACATAAAACATTATGTATTATTTATTTTATTCTGACCGCTGACAGCCCCAATTAGTCCGTATTAATGATGTGCTCTATGGGACTGTATAAAACAGTATTGTATAAAAGGTTGTCTTATCCTGTTTCAAATTCTTAATCATCATAACGAAATATCAAAAGAGTCTCCGTAATCGACGCTACACATTGCAAAGCGTTTGATTTGTCTTAGTCGGGCCGATTATAAGACGTCTACCAAAATATTTTACTTATTTAAATAATAATTATAATAACATCTCAAATAGCATCTAACATCAAATACATCTCAAATGGCTAAAAATCTCCCAAGATTAGCGAATAAAGATTTTACGGTCTAGCATGTAGATTATGATAGTAGTCTAGTAGCAAATTGGTAAGATGATGCAATTTCGGCAATAAAATCAGAGGTTTTCTATTAGCAAAAGTTTGGCTTAGCTGACAGACCAATCCTTCATGGTCAAGAAACGTATTAAATTTTGACCAAGACCCTTTATAATTGTTTTTTCTGGGATTACCAGGTAGCGATATCGACATTCAATTTGATACATACTCATTAGGCTCTCTTTAATTAATTTTCCGTGAGTCACCCAATGTGATGATTCTTTGCATTCTTACGATTCCACAGAAATCTCAAATATTAAGCGGGGATTCATTTTAGCCTTTCCTAACTCGATTCTTTCATCACTGTAGTGGAAAATATTACCCTTGTTTCATCATTATTGAACTTCTCCTTGCCGATTTTAATATTCGGCCAAGTTTTTAGTAGCTGTTTAAGCCACGATGGACCTGACAGCCATAATTCATGAATCATCAATTCTAGCGGAAATAACCCTATCGATGCACAATTATCTGAGTTCCTTTCAAAAGGATTACACTGGAAGTTAGTCGGATTTACAAGTATTTTACTAATTCTGTTAGCGACTAACGTTTTCCATATATGCAGTGAACGCAACGGATGAGTCTGACCAAATAATCGTATGATGAAAGTCACGAGAATATACATAGAGTTTTGTGTTCTACTTTGATATCTCAGATTGCTTTCATTTAAGCGATATTTAATTGCAATTACGCTAATGTGTATTACTTTTCTAGATAGGTTTTTTTGGGCTGCTGCAAGTGTTAATGCACAGTTTTTGAAATACACTTTAATACATCCGTCGTCCTTTTTTAATAGGAGCTCTGGTTTTACCGCGTTCGAGTCTATCATAAATGTTTTTATATTGTTCAAAATATTTGTCCTGCTTCTCGACAATTTTTTTTTTTTCGCAATTTTTTTCCGCGGCTCAAAAAAATATATATCGTCCTTTACCGTGACTACATAAAAACACTGCCTCAAAGAGTACTTTGTAAAGTTCAGTCATCGTCGAAAGGCAAGTCCACTCGCTGATAAAGTGGTTGTTTACGGGCATTAAACATCCGGCGATGCAGCAGGAAAGGAGCGGCTGCCCTTCAGAGGCGCTTGCCAGCCCTTTCCTCGCTGCGCGTCTGACTGAAGAGATGGGTGCGCAGGTGGAGTGCAAGCGCGCGCAGCCCAAGGAGGCGGTGGGCGCAGGCGCTGCACCGGCGCCTGGCAAGCGGCTGCTAGGCGCGCTGCGGCCGCCCGGC
>JAOPUG010000125.1:6777395-6789203 GCA_027564375.1 Micropterix facetella
CCCCAGTTTTAATATTTGAATTTGGCGTCATTAGCCTGAAACACCGAGAAGTTGTAGTAACCGACAGACATCGTCATATGCCTAATTTGACTAGATTGAGCGGTCGCACTGCCATTACATATTCTACTCATTTACTCAGTAATAGCTATTACTTTAATATGGGGTAAATATTATAGAGGGATGTTCAGTGGGTGGCCATATTAATAGGGACATTGTGAATTTTGGTACTAATTTGCACATTACAAAAGCATCAAACTGCTAAACAATGCCTATTTTTTATTGCTAAAAGTCATTGAAGTATGATATTTCGTACTAAGGTATACATATATATAAAATAATTTCAGCAATCACAATCATAAGAAATGGAACTTACCACGTAAAATAGTAAAATAAATATTATTTTATTATTTACTTAATTACAAAATACCATAATTCAATGACTTTTATCATTAAAAAATGTTTAGGAGTTTAATGTTTTGTAATGTGCAAATTAGTACCTAAATTCAGTGTCCATATTAATATGGCCACTGTAGGTTGAAGATCTCTAAGATGATCGCTAAAAATAAAGTGAAAGTGGGCGAAAACCATCGGCTGTGTTCATTGTGGTGTCAGTCTGTGCCGGGCAAGGAACTCCATAACTCAAGCTACATGTACATGCACTGGTGGTACGGTCATAGACACCTAAAACCTGGATTGCCTAATCTGAGAAGATAAAATAAAAATATAAAATGAACTAACACCATCCTAAACGCCCATTAAAGCTTCAAATTCGAGGCATTATTCAAAAACCATACTAACTTCGCCTAGTCGAGCGTCGGTGCAATGCGAGGGAGCAGACAGAACCTCTGCTTATCTCGCTTCTTCTCGTAGATTTCTTTCTCTTTTGCACTCTATCGGAACTTTTGATTACTGGTCTCTCTTCCCCTCGTTGGCTTTCATCGGTCTTCTGATGAAGGTAGAGCTGTATTAGAAATCCAACATAGATGTATATTGGTCAGTCGGTACGTATAGGAGATATTATGCTAAGCATTTATGCCTTTTCATATTTCTACAGGGGCAACAACATTGCTAAGTTCAGGCCTGTATAGGTTGGCATCCGTGTTTGTGCATCGGGCGGTGGCCATTTGAAAACATTACATAGTGTCTAGTCCAGTGTTTTATTCTATGGCTACGACTACTCTCGCGGCTTACAATGTATCTATCGGTTGATTTCACAAGGTAAATTAGTTCTCTTTTATTTGTACAAATCTTGCAAAATGAAGAATGTATGTATTTCATTAGCTATTTTACCAAAAGAAAATCCCAGCTTGCCTGCTCAACGATCCTAGACTTGCCACTGCACACATGATAATTTAATTATCGGGTTTATTCGGAAGGCAAGGAGTGCTGATTTAGGTTCGTTGTTACAGGAATTCCAATGTAGCCGATTAGTAAAACACAATCGTACTTTCCCCTCTTTTTGTAACCATTGTTTATTTTTTATTCCTTGAAACCGACTAAAATTCGATATAAAATTCTATCTCAAATTCGACAGAGACAGAAACCTTCAGTACGGTCTTTATTATTTTATCTATAAGTATAGAGCATATTTTTGAAATGAAGTATACAATGTACCTATTTGTTGCAGTTGCTAAATGCGACCAAGAATATGATAAAACACCACATATGCGAAGAGTGCATTCGACGTTTGCAAGATTCACACACGCTCAAGAGGCAAATCATCGAAGTGCAGCGATTTTTCCTGGATTTTTTTAGAGTTCAAGGTATTCATTTATTTAAATATTTTAATTCACCCATAAAACCAATTGGTGGGGATTCCTATACATAGTTGAGTATGTAGTATATATGTGTATATGTGCTTTTAGCTCCACTCAATAGATTCTTGACGATATCAAGTATTCCTATGTCGACTATTTGTTTTATGCCAGATGATTAACATGAATATCATCAAGGAGAATCTAGATCAGTGGTTCTCAATGTTTTCTGGACGGCGACCTATCTAAAAAAAAACGAAAGTCTGGGACACATGCTCAGTGCCTAACACGAAAAAAAAAACAGCCTTATATTACTACGGCAGCTATGTGAAGGCTGTACAATTAAGAAAAAAAAAAGAAAAGCATCCAGTCAGAATTGAAATGTTTAATTACGTACTAAATATAAGATTTGATATTTCAATGCGAAGGATATATTTGTTTCCTATTTTAGCCCGGCTGAAGTGATGTGTCTGTTGTCCTATCAGGTTCAGGGCCCACCCAATATCCGCTCGCGACCCACCAGTGGGTCGCGACCCATACTTTGGGAATTGCTGATCTAGATCAATACAGTGTCTCCTATAAAAGATCAATGATAAACGTGATGAAAGCCATTAGCAAACATAACAGTGAACTTGCAACTCAAGTGGTGCAATACGGAGAACTGGAGGATTAGTTCTCTTTTCTGCAGGATACGGATATGCAAGTCAGAGAGAATTCCGCATGGGCTATCGGCTACATTGGTCATCATAGCCTAGAACACATGGATATCGCGGTTAAATCTAAAGCAATACCGCCGTTGGTTCTAGGCTTTTAAAAATAAAAAAAAAATGTTATGTGGGGCCGTTATAAGATTTACTGAGGCTTTTATCACTGCGACTATTTCTGGTCTATTACGATTGCCACCTATTATGATTCCGTGCTAAGCTTTGCGTCGTTTAAGAACCGCAATATTATTTTACCTCATCAGGCTGGAGGTAGTAGTTACCCAGGTGAGTGTTTCTTTTACGCAGTAGTGAACCACAGTCACACACGAGGTGCAGGGGAGTGTCGTCTGCAGTTTGGCAGAATCTTCGCACTCTAGTGTACTGGAGATTGAGGTTGAGCATATTGCCAGGCCACAATGCCCCGTGAGCGCCCTCACAAGCATGCGTAAATTGTTCCTATTTAGTGCTAAAGCCTCGTGGGCAGTCTTACGGTCGTAAGCTTTGATTAGCGCTTTAAAGTAATTCAAGCCTGGCATGTTGCTCCAGTTATTTAAGGATTGGTCTAAATGTAGGTTTTTAAGCATTAGGCTTGCCAGGCTTTTTTTACGCCACAGTATGGTTCAGGACTGTATAACGTTCCCTTTGCTCCTGCCTTAGCAAGCTCGTCGGCTCTGTCGTTCTTAGATTCATCTTTGAACTACCCTGTTATTTTCGCCCAGGGAGTTCAAAAGTGTCACACACCACCAGTTTTGCACCAGCTTTGAGTTTATAGTGCCCGAAGCTAGTGATAAAAGAGCTGCCTGGCTATCTGAGTTGATAGCAAATCGATGCATCGTTCTTTCGGAGGTTGATATCTACGCATTCAGTAATAGCGTATACCTCTTCTTGGAAAATGGAGGCTTATTTCCCCAAGTTTATACTTCTTTAGAAGTTTGGTTGCTCTCCATATATTCTGCAGCCTAAGTCCTGATTTGGTTCTAGGCTTACGAGGGCCTGAAATGTGCTTGAAACAGATCTGCGCCGGTGCGCTGAGTCCTGATTTGGTTCTAGGCTTACGAGGGCCTGAAATGTGCTTAAACAGATCTGCGCCGGTGCGCTGAGTGACCTGATGAACCACAGATCAGATGCAGTCGCTCAAAAAGGCGCCATTGGTATATGATACATGCTCTAGACTGTATGGATGGCAAGCTGAAGCGCTGTGCTCTTATGGCTCTCGGAGCATTTGTCATGAAATCGAAAGATCTAGCAAAAGAGATAAACTCTGCCGGCGTTATACCCCTGGCTCTTTTTCACTTCGGCAATGAGAGTGACATGGTGCGAATAAGCGCTGCAGTCCTTGTACGCGACAAGTTTACTAAAGAATCACATTCACTGCGATTCTCAAGTTTAATACGGATTTTTTATCATAAATAAGTGGAATTCTTTTATATTGTATAATTTTAGTGTTTTTACTTGATAATATATCATTTTTATATTTCTTTTGTTTCATATTAATTACTTAGTTAGATGTGACAGTTCGATTCACCAGGTAGCATAAAGTACGAAGATGAGGCAATGAAGAAATAAACTACACATAAAAAAAGGGATTTTTTTTATGAATATAAATAATACCCCTCCTACTAGTACAATAAAACAAATTTCTAATGCCTCGATGGGTGCCGTTTTCATAGCTCCAGTGGCATCTATACATGGAAGTCTCTGTACAGTCATTAGATTTTTTTGTAGATGGTTTGGGGGTATTGCCTTAAAAAAATCCTGACCCATGTGTTGGCTGGAGTATCTTTCATCAGTCTTAACATCTTGAAAATGTTTAAATTACATGAATTTGTTTTTCAGGAAATGGCTCCAGTTCCGGCTTTAAGATTAAAGATGTGACCGCTTTTGTTGAAACATTTCTGCAAGCAAGCGCTCTTGAAATAAAGGCTGATGATTCGGACAGTGCTCTTGAGCATAATTTTCAAGATGCCGATGGTAAGGTTTCATCCTTTCTACTGGTTTGAGCTTCATTCTATCGCTGATCTGCATAAGTTGTATTGCTTTACATATTACATAATAATCCTACTACATATTACGTATTATGTAATAATTATTACATATTACGTAATAATCTTACTAAAGTTAATCTTACATTTTATCCTGACTGTGTTGTAATTTTGTGATGTGATTTCGACCCAGTTTAACATCCAGTAATCCAACGTTCACACACTGACGCTTCCAAGTTTACACTACTCAGATATTTAAAAAATATATATTTAATCCATTTGTTTAGAGTTCTTTGAACTTGTTGGTGATTGCGGACGTCCGTTTTTATGCATAGCAAAAGCTCTTTTAAAAAAACTAACAGATTTATTTGACTCGATTTTCAATCTTTATAAAGGTACTCCATACAGAAATTAGATTTTTTTTGTTAGATTTTTCGGATTACAAGCCGGCGCCACAGCCATCAAAACTCACAAAGAAACGGAATCGGTTGAAACAGTCGGCTCTTATCACCAAAACATCCAACTCACACAAGAGGAGATTGGTTCGAAAGAGCCAAAAGAAAACGAAAGAAATGAAAATACCCAGTAAGTTTTGTTTAGTTTTTTATTTTACTTAGTGCTATTTTACGGAACCCACCTTGTCGCCCAGTCGCAACATGTTCCAGGCGGGTTTTTGTAGGTGGCGCTATCGGCAATTGGCCTAAGGAGTATATTTACATTTACTACTTCTTATTTATTACTATTGCAGTAGCAGAGGTAATAAAGCCAAAAGGGCCGACCATGTACTCTTCGATGGACATGGAGAATATGACGTGTCTGGTCTGCCTGAAGAAGTTCCAGAGCAACCATCTGCTCAGGCACCACATGAACGAGCATTTCATCAATCACACTTGCGAAAAGTGCGGAAAGGGATTCGCTACCACTAGCCGCTACTCCCAGCATATGCGGAGGCACATGACAGGATTGTTTAAGGTAAATGATATGAGAGATAATGATAACGATGATTAATCTCTTGCATGTTGCGGCTTGCGTTTAAAAATAGACCCTAACAGGTGCGTTTATTTATTTTTACTTTTATTATTATTGTTTATAGGTAGGTAGCATGGCGAATATTGCCAAACTTGTTAAGGGCCAGTTGTTTGATCCGTGGTAATATTCCCAATTTACCATAGTAATTGTTACTAGAGTATTTTAAAATAGGTGGTAAATAGGCTAGCTCGGTTGTTTGGCCATCAAAACTACCATAGTAAAATCTTACAATAGTAAGATGAGTTGCCATCATGATAAATGACATAATCCACAAAATTGCATTTTCCTGACAGAATTCAAGCGTTAGTTAATTTTCGACACTGGCAATAATGCGTCAAATGTCATTTAGTTTTATTGCACATCACCGATTTCGGACTCATGTGGGCTAAGAATTTCATCGTTCAAATTTTTCTAAGGAATCGTTCCAGAACGCGCAGATATTGATTCGAGGCCGAAGTGTTTTTGGTTTCCGCATGAGGACAAATTTCATAATTACACTATTGCCATCCGAACCCACTGTCGTCAGAAGAAACAATGCTTCCCAAATCCATTTCCAAATACCTATTTACAATAATTATTATCAACATGCGAGCATTTTGCCGCCAATGACACTTGACTTACATCAACCTACAGAGCAAATTGACACCTGTACGCGTGCTGAAATAGCTGATTCGGAGCCGCTATCTTGCGAATGTTACTTTTACCACTCGATATCGGCTGGTAAATTTCATCTTGCTAGAGTAACTCGAATTACTACGAAATGGAGGTAACTCTCAATCAAACAACGCTGTTTTGCCGAATCACTACCGATTTTGACTATTACCACAGATTACCACGGACCAAATAACTGGCCCTTAGTCGGTTTTTAAAAACATTCACTGTTTTTGCATTCATCACACTGTCACGCAGCTCATTTCATTCAAGAAAAAATCTTGAGATTCAATGCGAATCGCTCCCGTCGAGTTTGAAGCAATGTTGAGGAGGAATATAAATGTAATGGCCTGTATTTTAAAAGTGTCTATAAAATCTCCTCGCTGGGATTTCTCCTCCTACTTCCGCAGATTTAGCCGTTCGAGCCTTTATGTGTAGCTTTAGTGGTCGAATATGTAAGGTACAATGTGGTATTGGCTCTTTCACAATAATAGTTATGTACTCATGCCACTTAAGATCACGGGCTACTTTGACTCCTATGTCCTTCTGTGAGTACACGACTTTCATTTTCGCTCTATCTAGCTTATATTTAGTGTGGTTGACTAACAGTTGGGAGGTGTCAACGCAACGGTGAACCTGTCACTCCAGGAAGTTATAACGATAATAATCATCCTTTCTTCCATGGGATGAGACGCAACGAATTGTGGGCAAATACAATCCACAAATCCAACCACATAGCCTGTAAGACTCCAATGCCTTACAATGAAGCATTGGGAAGTGCCACCCAGTTGAGCAGTCCTTACTAGGTTACTATCAGATTAGATTTGGATGGATTTCTCCATCCTCCAGTCTGGTCACTTATTCGAGGTCGCTTGCGCAGCCTCTACCTGATGTAAGCGGCAATTTGTCACTCGAATTTATCACGGATCCGAGGCGCCCTTTGCCTGTCAGTAGCAATTGGGATCGGGTGGCCAATGGATCGTTTCTAAAGATAGGTGACATCAGGTCAACATCTGCCCCTGCTGTCATAGGAAATGTACTTTTCTAGACTACCCTGGTTATTTGCCGATTGGGCAGCATCGCCAGCAGGCCGGCCAGTGCATGAACCGCCCAGGTCCGCTCAAGGTTATCCCCCAGATTCGCACTTTGGCTTCACTAGCTTAAGTCCCTCTTCAAGGACGCTTCCAGATAGGAACTGAACTGTGAGTTTGGCCGACCAAAGGCAACATAAAAGCGGCCATCAGGCCCAAGCTGCACCGAACCGTTAAGACCCTGACATGCATTATAATACATTTTTTTTTACTTGATCAGCCAATCATCAGTCCATGCCTTGATTCAGTTGAGGTCACTTTGCAATTCGCCATGCTAAAGAAGGCTTCGAAAGAATTTTATATCATCAGTGTAAAGACTAGTTAGCTGTGTGGATAGCAGATATGCTCTATTATGAATTAGTAGAAAAAAAAAACAATTTAACTGGAACATGTTTATTATTCTTTGAGGAGTGATAAATTAGGAAGACCCATGGTTTTTAATGTTTAAGATAAGCCCTTGTCCCGAACTATAATTTCAAGGCATCACTGGTGATGCAGTCGTTTACAGCCAAATTTATAATTAAGTATCAGTTCATTACTCGAGTAATACCCAGCCAAGTAATGCCTGATTACTGTACGATACTGAAGTATCACATGTATTTGATCGACAGGAAAGGCCAGTCGACTCCGCTGAGTATAGCACAAGTATTCGGGAATATATTCGTATCGAGCGGCAATACTGTCGAATGTATTGGCCATTAAAAGTGGAATATTTTTAGTTCAGAAACTGCTCGAAAATAAATTACCAAACTTTTATTTATTGTGAAGAATATCGTTTTTAATCATTCATTTATACTTCTTGATTTTTAGATGTAGGTTTTTTCAGAATATTCATAATTTTTGTAATGTTCATCTCATTGCCAGCATCAGAAAAAAGCACGGCGGTGCCCGGCAGTTCTTGAGGCCGCCATGTTGGACGTTTAGATCGCATTCACTTTGGTTGTCATTCTCGTTTGGTTTTCGTTGTTCTCGTGATTATTTGTAATTTAGCCTGCTTTATCGACTTCTCCCCTGAATATTGTCTTTTGATTTGTTTTACTGATTTCGTTTTCGCGACATGACACAATAGAAGCGAGCACTGCGCAAGCGAAAAAACCTTTTACATGATGTTGTTGGCCATGCCTTTATGAAGGCATGGAAATCTCCTCTTCCATACACCGAAGACCCATTCAATAACGTTCCTGGTTTTAACTTGACATTTATTATGCCGTTCTTCCGCTGGCATCCGGAGGTTTATTATTGGAGTTAACATACAGCGGGCGCTTGCATAGCCGCTGTCACCCACTAATATTCCGTTGATTTTGTTGTTGTGAAGCCTTGAACGGAAACGTAAGTTGGCAAATATTCGACTGTCATGGCTACTGCCAGGCCACCGGGGAACTATGTCTGATATTTCCACTTGAGGACTGCACACTACCTAAAAGCAAGTTTTACATTTATAATACAATCTTTGCATGCATGGTTCCAACAGATATTAGGTTTACATACCTGAACATATAATGAAAAATATCCTTTCCTGTTGCGAAATCTTCCTGTATTCGGGCAGTTTCGTGATCTCGCTATTCTTATATGTGAGAATTCAATGGCTTTGATGATCCCCCTCAATCCTCATTGCGAACCAATTCTTCAAAACCATGCATATATTACTTGTTCCCTCCGAGTTTTGAAATTTAATAAATTTGGGCATTTTTAATGACAAAATCCTCGACAACCTGGAAACTATTAGGCACACTGTCGCCTGTGATATTCCTCCAAGGTCAGCGCAGACAGCCTAAAATAAAAACAAGGTAATATATTTTCTTACCAACTTATGACAATAAAAAAATAAACAATGAACCTGTTTGTACTTGGTAACATCCCGTCACATAAAAGCACAAACATATTAATAATTGTAGCAATGGCTCTATGGGTAATCCACAATTGCTCGGTTTTTCTAAATCATTGATGACTTCCGGAAGGATGACGTTTACCATTGTCGCTTTTGTAAAACTATATCGTTTTCGGAACGTATTGTCATCAAACTGCTCCAAGGCAGAGATTGGAGATCGATGATATGTTTTTCAGCGTCGTAATGGTCGTACAGCAGGAAGAATGCCTCCCGCGGAGTCAGCCATATCTATCACCTCTTGAATTTCATCAAAACGATCCATAAACTCGTTTATTATGATGTGATAAAGGGCAATGTAGGCAAAATTCCAATAGTCGTTAATCAAGCCGCGTCGTTAAAATGTCCACACAAATAATCAAAATCACTAGCAAAACAAATCAAAATCCGAAAACAAGCTAAGAGGTCAATAATAAAGGGGAATAACAATGAAATTCACATTGAAGCCGCAACGCAACGAAATAACAGTAAACGTGCGACTGGCGAAAATAGCATCTGACGTTTCGAAGTAATACCCAATTAGAGGTGGTCCCGTACTTGGCACTGAACCATTACTTAAGTATCAGTCGCCATCTTGGATGCGACTATAAAACGAAAATTAGTACTCAGACATGACTCGGGTATTGGGCAGTACTCAAGTAATGACCAATACACAACGATAAATTCGGTTGTTACACATTTTACAAGAACACTGCTTAATTTCAATGTTAAATGGAGTAAAAATGAAGCAGTAACACTTCATGCAACTAATTAAAAATAAAATAAAAACTACACTGTCTTTGTTGCTTGTTTATGGTGGGGGCTTTATTATCAATTTTTACCGACGGAATAAAATAGTCGCTAGTCAATTAATTTCTTTTTATTGCCATTTTAGTAGACTAGGTATCGAGACTTCATATGGAGTAAGCCTCAGTTGGCGCACTTTTTTTATGAACTTCAATGAATTTCTTCTTTCATCTTTTGGTGCCATGTCTGCTATCGTATTGGCTATAACAACTATCGCTGCTTGAAATGGATGTGGCAGATTTCTGAAAACAGTTAAAGCCAAGATGTTCTTCTTCGTCACAGACCTCTATTTTGTTTGAATTATTACATGCAAAACGTTGTATCTTTCGGGATAACGCTAACACGAGCAAAATATTTGAGTTGTCAACCCAGCTTATACGTAATATACTCTAATACACATTTCGAGGGCTTCAAGCTTCTTTAACAGCGCATCTGTACGTATCCAGTTTTCCATTCCTTAAAGTAAGTACAAACGGAGCTGTCATGGAACCAGAGTCTCAAAAATAAATATGTAACAAGATATAGGGAGATAATTGGTGATTTTATTATATATGTGATTAATTCTCGATAAATAACCAATAAAACAAAACATAAATCATGCAAAAAATCAAAGGTCAACGGTGGACAATGGCGCTATTCGTAGGTTTTACCGTTTGGTGATTTAGTTAGGTTGAGATTCGTAGGTTTTACCGTTTGGTGATTGAAAAGTGAAAACAATATTTTTTATTATGCTCTGAGGAGTTACAAAGGCTATAGTCACGTGCAAAAGAGTGCACGAATGCTGTCTCCATATGGCAATAGTGTACACGCACTCAACGAAATCACTTCTGGATTTTTTTAGCTCCTTGCTCATATCCCAGTTGTTCAAATTAGTAAATTCGTTTCTATCCTGTAATTGTTTAATGTGTAAAATCTTTGTTATTTCTTTGTACAGTGTCGACTCTGTGAGAAAACATTCGACACGGCCTCAAAGCTGGACAATCACCGCGCATCGCACCGCGTCTGTAAATACATGTGCCAGCACTGCAACCGCCGCTTCAAATCGTTCTACACCCGCCAAAAGCACATGCTCGTGGAGCACGCCGAATCAGCGGGCTATGCGTGCCACTTATGCCCCAAAGTATGCGTCACATCCAGCTTACTTACGGCGCACATGCGGAAGAAGCATGAGGAGCGCATTCGCACGCACAGCTGCAACATCTGCGAGAAAGAGTTTTATGACGGCAGCACGCTACTCAATCACATGGTGATCCACACGGGGACGCGCAACTTCTCCTGCATCGAGTGCAACAAGACATACGCCCGCAAAAAGACCCTCATTCAGCACATGAAAATCCATCAGAATATTAGAGACCATGTGTGTGTGCATTGTGGTCAAGCATTCATTCAAAAGTGTTCACTTAAGTTCCATATGAGAAAGCACGAGAAGTTGGATAATAGTTGTATGCAATATGCCATTAAAAACTGAATTTTTCTTACTAAGAATGCATAAGCCAGTCAACAATAATGTTTATATATACAGGGAATTGTTCATTTAAAAACTCCATGCACAAGTTATGCAAAAAAAAAAATTGCTTTAAGTTGGCAGTATGATTGAGTTTGGGGTTGGTTGTCAGTAGTCTGAAACCCGCACATGACTCTCCGCGTGGAGCCTTTGCACCTGCGTATTCTTCCTTGTCTTTGTCTATAGCACTTGTATCCAGCTCACACTAATGTTATTTGTTGAATCCACAACGGTCCCGCATATTTCAGCCGTATTTCTCGAATAATTACAGAATGGGCAGACAGACTCAAGTGTCTGGGCGAATGGAAGCGGGGAGGGCCCAATTATGTTGAGCTAAATCTCCCCCACATAAGCCCATTCACCCTGACCCAGGATAGACTACCCAAAAATCTTTTGGGTAGTCTATCCTGGGTAAAAATAAC
>JAOPUG010000125.1:6834005-6844342 GCA_027564375.1 Micropterix facetella
TGCCACACACAAGCTGTGGAAAGAACAGTAAAATTGGTTACGGAGGCCTCAAAGAATGTGTGTGGTCATAACAAACGAGACGGATTTATTCGCTCCACTCTGAAATCGAGAAAGGCCATACCTGAATTTAGGTGCAAGAAACTAAAAAAGAATCAGAGTAGAAGACATTATCCTAGGGTGGTGAAATTTTTAACAGAAGTTACTTATGTATAGAGGCAACTTTTCCGCCCTACCCCAAAAGCATAATAAAAAAAATGCTTTTTTCGATCCCCCCTATTCGCCATAGCATATAGCTAGGGAACGAAGGAGATTCTCCGTTGCCTTAAATTGAGAATACACCAGCTAATGGAATAAACCTCTAACAGAAAATGACATACCGTAAACCTACAGTCATGTTTTGCAAGAATTATAAAAGGCCCCAAGTTCTATAAAAAATAACCCTAATCCTATGGTGAGGCACGCGCTTATGGGATGGATGGCTAATAAGTAGATTAGTCAATAGCAACTAACTTCGGCAGATCAGGCAATTGTCGTACTAAGCCATCTCGCAGGTTTGGGTGTCACCATGAGAGTGATCCTTTTTCGATCCTTCTCATGAGAACCACATGGATCACACTTTAACAAACACCAACAAAACAATAAATACCTGTGATAAACCGCAAACTCAGACAACTTCCCACAAGAGCTTCTTTGAAGCAAGACCTCCCTCTCAATTTGTCTATGAACTACAAACCTCTTTAATGTAATCGCTTCTAATGCTGCGGAATTACCACTTACTGTTTGCAGATTTGGATATTTATTCACCCACCATCTCTATCTGACCTTAGCAGTAATTTGCATTCGAATCTATCGTGGATCCGAGGCGCCCTTTGCCCGCCTGTATCACTCGGGATCGGGTGATCAACAGATCATTTCTAAGCGTAAGTGACGCTAAGTCAACATCTACGCCTGCTTCTTAGGTAAAGTACGTTACATAAACTGTATGATACAGACGCGGGCAGAATTCATACTGACTCTTTTAGGGGGGGGGGGGGCATCCAGATGGATGTAACTTGAACCGGAGATTGGACTGGGCGTCCCAACGACAAACGGTACTCGTACCCATCAACATGGCCCATTCGGCCCCATTGAACATGTACAATTTAATATCGTCGGCAAACATTAAGCATTGCTCCGTCTCAATTACTTTACACGAATAGCAAAAGCTCCAGATTTGACCCAAGACTCACTCCAGAGCAGGTGTAGTACACTTTGTATCCCGAAAAGAAGAGGAAGATACCTTAAATACTCCAATGCGGTGCCTACGCATGTGCCGAGATCTCCTGCTGGTCGTTGCAAACCCCTTTCCGCATATTTCGCATGTGTAATTGATGAAATGCTCATTCATGTGTTGGCTCAGAAGCTGGTAGCTCTGGAACTTCTTTTCGCAAACTAAACATGTCATATTCTTGGTATCCATCGATGCGTATATCGTGACGTTCTTCTTTTTTGATTTGACACCACCTAAAAATGATAATAGTGAGTAAATATACAATATTTGCAACACGAGCGTGCGGTTGATGATAAGGAAGCATTTGTCTGTAGCTTACAAATCTGGCGTCAGTATTTTTTTTCTTCCAAAATTAGTGTGAAGTATATAAAAAGCTTCAACGCTATGACCGCATGTAAAAGGGCCAAAACTATCATACACTCAGACTGTACATCATAAAAAAGTCAGAAAGCTTCAACGTCGGCGATCTACCAAGACGAAGTAAATCTCCAGTGACTACCGCAAAAGAAGACAAAGCTGTTTCAAACTGTTGCCGGTTTAACGTTAATTCAAGCTTGACTTGTATTGCGTAAAAACAGAGTACAGCTTACACGTAATACAATATGAAGTTGTATGCTCGAGATGGAGATCAAATATCACTCTACTATGCGAAAACCTCTCCTCTCAGAAAAGTATAAGCAAAAACGACAAGTGGCTAAGGAAAAATATTAATAAGGATTTGGACAATGTCATTTTTACAGACGAGGCATCTTTCTGGGCATGGTCGAGAGCGGCAACAGAATGATTCAGCGTACTGTCAAACACTATTTGGGGGTGTTTCTGTAAACGCTGCCTTAGTCGCATTTACCTTTTTAAAGACAATCTCAATACAGAAAAGATTTCTCAGATCTACAGTAAATACTCGCTGCGATCTGCTGAATGTCGGTTTAGTAAAAAAAAAAAAAGGTAACAACCCAAAATATCGCAGTAGTTGCCTTTGCACACAGTAGAAAGCTCAAAATGGGATAATGACGATGAATTGGCCGGCGAATTCTCCATATTCAAATCTAAAAGAGAATGTATTGTGGTCCATATTGAAGTTCAGACTTGCGAAAAAACAACGAAATGCGAAAAAGCAAATTTGGAAGATATGATCACTGTCACTCTGTCTCGTGATTACGCAGGAAACATCGTTGTAAGCATGCCCAGGCTGATAATGGTGGTGACCGCACTATACAGAGCTTTGGCCAAGTGTTCGCACCCTTATATGATCTACGTCTAAAAATTTTGTTTATCTGAAGCTTTGAACGTTTAAAATCAGCTTTAGGCAAATCTGCTCCTTCACGGGCAACGATTTTTAGATGGTTTAATGAATTTAAAAGAGGCAGAACTAGCCTTGAAGATGATAACAGAAGTGGACTTCCGCCAACAGCAGTCACTGCAGAAAAGTGTGGACTACTGAAATGCTGGCGAGAAGACCCACAAGTCACAGTTAAGGTAACATAGAGATAATCTCACACAATAGTTCGGTTAGTGTTCATATCATCTTACACTAACATCTGGCGTGAGGAAACTTTGTTGTCGTTGGATACCTCGTGTGCTCTCTGAAACGGAAAAAGAAGCCCCTGTGGATTGGTGTCGAAATGCGACATTTCGAAAATGGAGCATTAAAGCACGTTTCTGAAATAATTACTAATGACGAAACATAGATATATCACTATGATCCGGAAAGCCAGAAGCGTTTATCTGCATGGGTGTTGCACTTTGACATCATAACCTTGGCAAAAAAATGGTGGCCAGTTCTTTTTCCACTGAGTGGACATCTTGCAACATTAATGCTAGAAAATTGTAGATCAGTTAACTCAGAATAGTACACAACAGTCGCATTGCCAAAAGTTTTCAAACCCGTGCAGGAGAGACGACCAAAAACCGGGCTTAGTGCAGGGCTTAGGGGAATTACGCTGTACCACGATAACATGTCTTCACACACTTCCCTCAGAACAAAAGCGTTTATTCAAGAATCTGTTATTGAAACCCTGACTCGTCCACCTTACGGCCTAGACATAGCTTCCTATGATTTCTTTTCATTCCCAATTGTCAAGAACAAAATAAAAGAAAAATCTTTTCAAGGCAGCGGTGGTTGCCTACGAATCAGCCATTTCTTACCTGTCGGAGGAGACTGGAATAAATGTTTCCATAGCTTGTTTAAGCGAATGAAAATTTGCATAGTGAACATTTGAAGAACATTTTGAAAAAATATAATATAAATTATAAAAATTTATTGTTTACTTTTCGCGTGTCTCAAAACTTATACAGTAACCTACGTACTAGGTAGATATAATGGAAATATGTGGGACCCAACCTTCGTGGACTTTGCAAATAACATCTGGTGTGAGCTGGCTGCAGCACTTGTAGGCATGACAGTATAGAGGGGGCCATGTACAAAGGCTCCAAGTGGACTGCCAAGTGCTCATGTCGAACTACTGAAAACCAATCCCCAACTCAACCATCATCATAATTAGGGACGCCAACCCAAAAACTGTTCCAGGGAGCCAGGTACCCAAAGACCAGTCCTGTATTAAGAACTCGCTCTTCCAGATCTAGAATGGGCTCTAGCTTGGGGTTGGACTGATCCATTATTAGTGAACGTGGTACTCGTGGTAGTACCGATCAATTTATCAGAAGGACCGTATTCATCTTTCAAAAGTATTTATTTATATGTTGGGCTGATGCTGATCTATGATTTTCATAGTAGATTGATATGTTTTTTTCAATTTCTTACCAGAAGTTTTACTTTTTTTCTTCTTTTTTTCATGCAATTTACTGCTACTGCCACTCTTTGCATTTTTCGGTGGCTCGTAAGACTCGTCAAAATCTGAATCGTCTCCTTCGACTGAAAAGAAATAAACATAATTAAATGAACAATTCTTATCGTTGAGTGCGTACAAACAAATATACAATATATAATACAATATCTGAAATAAAATGAAACATATTTAATGCATACTTTCACAAAAACAATTTGCATGTACAAATAACGAACTTATTATATACATAATATCTTAAAGTTAACCATTTCAGGTAGTTTTAATAAATTTTGGAGAGTGGCAACTATTTTCATAATATATAAACAAAATTAACAAATCTTATATAATTAAATAATAAATAAATGAAGTATAATAAATAATAATATTATATGAAATATAAAATAAATGTCATATATAACAAAATTAAATTAATAAAGCACACATAATAATAAAAAAATAAATAAATGTAATTCAATAAATAAATATAAGCAATAATGTGATCATTATGTCCGACACAAGGAGATTAGAGAGGAGGGGAAGAAGTAAATAGATTAGTTTTAGGATAAGGTGTTTTTAAGCTGTTTTAAAGGAATACAACGATATCTAAAGTCTTTGATAAATAAATAATACATAATATATATATATAAACATTACATTGAAAGTAAATTATCATAGTAAAGTTTATATTATGTTATGTTTCTACTCTTTATTGTGAAATTTCACAACAGGCGGGTTTATTATCAGACGACAATCTCTTACAATCAACCCTACTATGAAGTGTTTAAATGTATTTATGCGTGTAACATGTGTATAAGTGTGTGTCTTGTAATTACATTCGATCGGCTGAATTGAAATGCAATTCTGTCAATTTTATCCCAACAGAAAATGGTGACCCAGTCGGTAATCGAACCCTGAACCTTACAATGTAAGATCAGACGATCTAACCACTATGCCACCGTACCATCTCGGAAAGATATTCTTAAAAATCCATAAATAGATAAGAACGATTAGAATAAATAGAGTTCATACTAAATGACTGATGATTATAACATTCGAAATTTCTTGCATAGAAGGATAGTCCCCAATTTTATGCATATATCCAGTGTTTGCACAATTCCAATAATTTAGAAAAAGAATTTTTCAAAACACTCTATTAATGGAGTTTTATTTTTATTCTCCATAAAAGTATTAGTAGAAATGTATTAGCATTAGTAGATACTGTACTAAGATATTTCAGAGAAATCATGAAAGTTCCACCATTAACAAGTTATTTCTACACGACTATGATTTTTACTCAACCGAATATTCGGTTTCCAAATCCACCGGATTCTGAATACTTAAAATACTGCCCGATATCCGGTTGAACTGAACATATTTTAAATGTTTATAACATATACTCTCTATATATATTTACATAGAAAATATTCTACCCACATATTTTTATAAATCAACGGTTCCTAAGTATACTCCACTATGTTCAAAAATGCATATATATTCAGGAGCATTAAACGAAAAAATGTGCTCAAAATGTTAATATAACTTACCTTTAGTTACTAAACTTGGTATGGTTAGATATATTATTATTATTATTATTTATTTATTCTGGACAGGCAGATTTGCTGATACGTCCAGATCAGATCTTGTAAAGCTAGTCATAAACAATATTAAAAAGAGTTTAGGTACAAATCGAGTCCGTTTTTAAATTGATTGACAGTGCTAGCACTTATCACTTCAAATGGTAGTTTATTCCATTTGTCCATCACTCGATTTTGCAGAACATTCTTAAGAGGATTAGAGGTACATTTTGCACGGTTGAGTTTTTTGCAGTGATCTCGAAGATTTTTGTGTATGCTAAATTCGTTAATAATTCGTCCTGGTATATCGTAATAATTTGTGAGAATTTTAGATGTATCAATCAAGTACTCTCTTTCTCTTCTTTGTTTGAAATAGTCAGTCCAAGTAATTCCAAGCGATCTTCATATGTCCTATTCTTCAAGCCCCCTGGCAACTTTTCGCTGCAACTTTTCCCCGACATCTACATCTTTGCATAAGTAGGGGTTTCAGATCTGATAGCCATACTAAAGAATAGATCTAACATGTGCCTTGTAGATCTTTATAAACACCTCTATTGACAGATGCTGGAAAGACTTCCTTATCAGATAGAGAGTAGAGTTGGCTCTTTTAGCGATTGCAACTATGTGTTTTTTTCCATATGAGATCATCACTAATTGTTAATCCAAGATCTTTTTGTTGCTTAATTGTTTCTGATTAGATGTTAGCCATAAAATACCCACAACTCCGAAGAGTCTGGTGATATTAAAAGATAAGACTTAGTTATTATTAAGAAGTTATTTTATTTGTTTTACATTATTTTACAAGATATTGTAATTTGCGGCATATAAGCAGAATTCAGTATGCGCTATCTGCCACATAGCATAGTTTACATTGGTATATACCATTGCATTTAACGAAATTACAAATACATCATTACCAGAGCACCATTTTATTTCCAAATTCTACCGCCTGTTGAATAATGTAAATAAATTATGAATTTCTTAGTATAAAAGTAATATTTGACTATTTAAATACAAAATAAGGCAAACTGACAGTTGTCGGGATTCGGTGATTCTATAGGGTGGTGTACACACCTCCATATTAACATAGTGATGTATAATATGTGCAATTTAAAAAAGGTGTTGTTATAATCGTAACAATCGAGACCGTGAGAATCGTAATAGTTGTAATATTCGAGAAGCTTCAGATTAGATTCTGGAAGTCAATTCGATTTCAAAACAGTATCATTTCCCTGAAAGTCTCGGAAGCACAGCCCTCCGTCCAGATATATTACTTTACTCCCTATTTCGGAAGATGGCCTTTATTGTAGAATTAACTATTCCATGTGAATCAAATCTCTCAAAAGACCACGAGTACAAATTAAACAAATATCATGATCTCGCAAATGCCGTCACCCGGAACGGTTTCACTGTTCACCTTCACGCGGCGGAAGTTAACGCCCGTGACTTCCCAGCCAAATCTTTTCACTATTTAAGGATCTTGGTCTCTCCAGGAAAATTATTAACTCTTTCCTAGAAAAAATATCTAAAACTGCAATTTCTGCATCTCAAATTCTATGGCTTCGAAGGGGGAGTGAATGGGTCGTACGGTGTAAGCTCACATGTGGTAAGACAGCTGTCCTAAACCTACCACAGCCGTTCGTTAGTCTGGAGCCCACCACTCACACCCTGGAAGTGTAACAATAGTATTATGATGGGCCCGACTCTGGTTGGTGAATACCATGGCAGCTCCATTTGTAGTTACTTATTTACTTGGTGGTTTATATGTATGAAATCTCTTATTTTTCAGAATTTAAACTGATTTTTGGCAGGATGATAAAGATGTTTTGTAAACAATTGGTACAAAAAAGTCAAAGTACCTAAAATGTGAGATAGAGAATACATAGGGACCGTCGAAATAATGCAGCTTACGGTTCAAATAAAAATAGAATTACAATTAACTCACCCTTTCCACCGGTGCTGTCATTATCACTTTCCCCCGATTTTATATCGACGGAATCCTCTTTGATATATTCCTGTACCCTGTCTGCTGCCTCGTTTGTTTTGATATCATTGTTGCTTACATCTGCAAATCCCATATTATTTAAATAATGTATTAATGCTTATGCCATACCGAAGTTGCTGGATTCTAATAAAGTAAAACACTCATAATGTTTATATTTTATTTACTGTTTTTCAAAGTATTATCCCTGACAATTTAAACACTTTTTCATTCATTGAAGCAATTGGGAAAAGCAGTTGGCCCAGTCTTCTTTGGACTCCTCGATGGCTTCGCGGAACGATATCACCGCCGCTTCTGGGGTTGTGAACCGTATCCCTCAAAATTTATCCTTAATTTTTGGAAACAAAAAGAAATCGCACGGTTCAAGGTCCGGACCATATGAGAGAATTGTTATCAGTTCCACGTTTGAGGTATTCAAAAACTCCATTATTATCTTAGCATAGTGGGCGGATGCATTATCGTGACGAAGGACTGTTCTACTGTGAGGACGCTTTTCATGAACTTTTTTTAAAACACTGGGCAAGAAAATGTTAATGTACCAATCTGCAGTGACTATTCTTTGGCTTTCAAGTGAAATTGTCGTGTAATGTCCCGTCGTGCTACAAAAAGAAGCAACTAACATTTACCAGTATTTCGACCTTTTTTGACTTTCGTCGGCAAATCCTCTAAAGGAAAGATCCACTCCGCCGATTGGCTCTATCTTTCAGGTACGTAATAGTACACACCCAGCCTTCGTCTACTGTTACAGTATTATAACACAGTCGATCAGTCGGTCAGTATACCTTGTCGTGCCTCGCTTTTGCCGATGACCTTACGTTCAACACCAGGAGCCCCAAGCAGCTTTCTCTGCTATTACAGAAAGTAGAGTTGTTCGGTGACTGGTCAAGGTTGTATAAAGGTGAAGCCCTCCAAATGTTTTTGCATTGGAGTATAACTCTTTACTCCCTATCTCAGAAGATGGCCCTTATTGTAGAATTAACTGTTCCACGGGAATCAAATATCCCAAAAGACCACGAATACAAATTAAACAAATATCATGATCTTGCAAATGCCGTAACTCGGAATGGCTTCACTGTTCACCTTCATGCGGTGGAAGTAGGCGCTCGTGGCCTCCTAGCCAAATCTCTATTTCACCTATTTAAGGATCTTGATCTCTCCAGGAAAATAATTAACTCATTCCTAGAAAAATATCAAAACTGCGATTTCTGCATCTCAAATACTATGGTTTTGAAGAGGAGTGAATGGGTGGTAAGGTGTATGCTCACATGTGGCTAGACAGCTGTCCTAAACCTACCACAGCCGGTCGTTAGTCCGGAATCCACCGCTCACCCCCTAAAACTGTAACAATAGTATTATAATGGGCCTTACTCTGGTTGGTGAATTCCATAACAGCTCCATTTGTACTTACTTACTTACTGCTAATGATTGCCCTCTGTCGTATTTTTCACACCCTTTAATCTTCCGTTAACCCATGTGGTATCCATCTCTAACAAAACTTCCGAACTTGCAGGTGTATGTGGAAAGTATTTTGTACTTGGCTCATGCCAATTTTCAATGTTGTGTAAGTTTGCTGACATTTAATTTTTTTATTCGATTGATTTAGTCGTCGTACAGCATCAAGGTTATATTCTGTTACTGCTGTCGCTGGCCAGCCTTTGGGTGAATTGTCTTAAAGATGAATATGTCCACGCTTGAATTTATTATACCAGAAGTACACAGAGCTGCAAGATCGTGTTTCATCGCTTTGGCAACTTTCTTGTTGACTTTAACCACAACAAAATCCGTAAAAAAAAATATTGACTGAATTATTGAAAATTTTATCAACTTAAATCCATCATTCGGTAACCACGCAATTTTCAAGATGGCGCCACAAAGAAAAAACAAATGACACTTAAAAAATGTACTGTCAAAAGTTCCATTTCCAAAAATAGGAATTACTTTTTTAATATCTTTAACGTAAGTGGCCAGTTCTAGAAACTTTCAGTATGATCAAGTCTTACTAGGGCAAAACACACTAGCTCTATTAATTTTGATTTGAAAATTTGGAATAATATTGTAAATTTACATTGACTGCGGATTGAACTCATGTTTGATATAACCATCTTTCCCCTTGATGGTGGCGTTGAATCTGCTGACGAACGCATCACATGCTGCACGGATTTGGGCCTACGGGATTCGCTTCCATGCTTGGCGAAGTCATGTCTTGCTTTGATTGGTTCCAAATCATGATGTTTTTTAGTGAACACCCCAGCCTCCAAAGGTCAATTTTCTTGCGCTCTGCCGAGAATTTTGCGCAATTTAACCTTTCACTTTCAGAAATCCTGGGAAGTTGCGTTTTGCAATACTACCGATCGGTAACACTGTAATGATTGACGGTACGATATACAAACATATGTTTAACATTGAGATGCTGTACAAATATAAGTAAATCACACTGTTATGTTTAAACGCCATGGTCAATATCTTTGTATTTTTATATTATAGATATAGAGAAATACATCCAGAACCATAAAAACAAATGAATGAACTAATGTTTAAACTCAAATTAGACCGCTGTCATATTAGACTATAGAATGACATTAGTAAAATTTGGTCCCACTCATATTGTAAAGGTTGTTTTTTATAGAAATAGAATTTTAAGTTGGCAACACTTTTTTAACTGGCGGCAATTTTGTCAGCTGTCAAGTGATTTATGTTTAGTTTGG
>JAOPUG010000125.1:6874075-6884458 GCA_027564375.1 Micropterix facetella
GTGTTTTATTTTTAGTCTAAGGAAATCGTTCTTGAAGTAATATGTTTGATTTCATTGTATTGAAAGCTCCCATGGACTTCGATGGACTTCGGATATCTGCCTAGACACGGCCAGGTGGCATCACCTGATCTTACATTGTAAGGTTCTAGGTTCAATTCCCGGCTGGGTCACCATTTTCCGTTGGGATAAAATTAACAGATTTGCATTTCAATTCTGTCGAAGACAGAATTGAAACCCTTGTTACTTAACCCATGTTACACGCACCAACTATACCACATTGCTGTAGCTACATATGCATAGCTACCTCTATATGCTGAAGATTACTACACTCGGACAGCTTAACATTCCAGCCATGGCGCTTCCCAAAAAACTAAGTCCGTTTTTTTTAAATACCGCGAGGGGCAGTTTTAGTATGTTTATAAATGCCTTCGAGAGATCACAGAAAACGTCAAGAGCATCCTGTGATCTCTCCCATGCGCCAAAAATATGCTCTTGATCAGAGTAACTCCGGTGTCTATTGTGGAACTCCCTTTGGTAAAACCAAATTGATAGCTAGACATTAGTCGAGACTTATAAAAATGGGAAAGAATTTGAGTTAGAATGATCGTTTCATAGATTTTAATTAGTTGGGTCTTCTCTATCTCCACCAATTTCTTCCAGCAGTTGTGTATTGTTTCCGCGGTGATAGCTTGCCATGCAAGCCCAAAGCTGTAGAAGCATCTTTAAGATGCATTGATTTCAAAAATGTAGTAACTTGTGTCGGAGACAGCAATGACTTCATCATTTCTCGACGATACTTTTCTTTAAAAGCATTAATTACACCTCGATCGAAGGGTTGGATTAATGATGTATTCTTTAGGAGATAAAGTATTTTTACTTTGCCATCCTTGGAAACGAGATTATCAGCGGGTGGATGAGCTGGACAATTATCAATTAAGCCTTTTGGCTCTCGCTTCAGCTCACTTAGGAACTTTTGCACAGCAGGAAAGAAGGAATTATAGAACCAATCGAAAGATATGCCTGAAGTCATCCATGCATTGGCACTGCTTCTGTAATCTATGGGCAGTGTTTTTATATTGATCGCTTTATCTTGGGTTCTTGCTCTTACCAATGACGACTAAACTTGATTTACGATGACCAGTCTTATTGATGCAAAACAAAACAGTTATCTTTTCCTTGCTCAGCTTTAATCCTGCTTTTTGGTGATTATTTTTCAGATTAAATGTTTTGCTTGGCAGTAGTACAATGCAGTTTTGTCACAATTGTACATTTGCTCCTCATTGTAACCCTCTTTCTCAACTTTTTTGGACAATATTGTTTTTTTTTCTGCCATCCAGCCCCTTATTGTACCCTCAGGTAATCCCACTCTCTTGAGTGAAATCACCACCTTCCGCATTATATCCGAATCCGCGGTATAACGAACCGCGCTATAGCAAGGGTCTACCGTATTTAAAACAACAAACACTACTTGAGTCTATAAGCAGTTGAAATGGGGATGTCGTCAGATCAGCTGACCGATTTCCAGGACATACCCCAGCTTAATTAGTCGGCCCCAGCCGATTCAATACAGCTGTCGAATATTAGGAAAAAGCCCTTTTAGAACGTGTTAATTAAACCTAAGGGATAATAGTGAGATGCTCACATGCTCGAGTGGAGTGAGTGCGGCGGTTCCGGGACCAGTTTATAAATGAGGGAAAGTGTTGAACTCAGCTTGCAATGGCTTCACTGAACATATCCGGGCCCATTGGCAGAAAAGGAAGGCTTCAGACGAGGGCAGTACTAGTGAGCATCTACTCTACAGTTCTCCAGCATGCATGACATTTCAGCTCACTACAAGCCCTCATCAGCTAGTCATCTACGATGACTAAGACGCAGAGAACCGCCAGTCTCGCCCTCGACCTCCCTCTCTCTACCGATCCAAATTCTGTCCTCCAGGGACGCTTTCGAAGCTCTCCATATATGAGGTCAGCTTCAATCTTGGCAGGCCTAGATTCTTGAAGAGACTGTAAAGTGACTTCGCTGGTAGTCCTCTTGCTCCGATTTCCACGACGAAGAGATCAGTCTTGAATCCGTTTCTCACTATCCGGTCCACTAAGTAGCAGTACTTGTTTACTTTGAAGTTGTGGTCCTTCGGGATGTTACTTTCCTATGGAACTGTAAGTTCAACAAGTATTACATGTTTTGTCGTTTTGGAGAATATGAGTATGTCCAGTCTGTATGCTGTGCCACAGATTTCCGAAGTCATATTGTCAGCAGCATGTATTGCGGTTGCTCAGACAGTACTACTTTGAGTGATGTGAAGTTGCCGTCGCTGTCTCATGTCTATCATGGATGCCCTCGAGCGGAATGGAGATAAGCGATGAGGAGCAGGAATATTGAAGCAGAACCTACTAGTGCAAGAATTTGATGTTCTCTGCAGCTGCTGCTACGTCTTACTATACCACGGTCCGTACACACAGTTGCCGTAGTCCATAGTAGTTTTATTTATCTATTTATATAAGAATTAATTTCTATAATACATTGATTTATCCTACACAATGCCAGGAACCGAATGGCAAAACCTTAACTCATGCCTATTCCATTATGTTGCATATCAAGTTTGTGTTTTTTCAGTAATTTTTGGCAAGGCTTCTTATACATAAGTTTACTTTGTGCCGAGAAAGATTTGCCGAACATGACATATCTCTTAACGAATCTCTTTTTGCATACCGAAAACTGCATAAAAACAACTGTCGATTTTGTCATTACAATTTAATCAGCGGAAGAACCAACAATTACAATTTTACTTTTATTAACAATTACATATTTTTATTGACAATAGGACTTGTTTTCATTTTGTTGATTGGTAAAAACGTTAAAATTTTCAACAATGACATTTTTTTACAATGCAATTTTCAAAAAGCTGAAAGGTAAAGGCAAAACAAACTTGCCCTGATGAAAACGTTGAGCCTTCATCGCCCAATTTATATATTTATTATATTATATTTAATATAATCAATAAATTTTCACAGATGCGGTCCCTGAATATTACTAAGCCATTGTAAACTGGGAATTAGGTGACAAATAATGATTTAACATTTAAAATAATAATAAAAAAATAGGATGGCATAGCGCACATCAACGGTCCCCCAGTAGTCCGCTATACTACATTTAATGTGCAAAAATACAATTGTTCAGGAGCGTTTAGTTACTATACTTGGTATGTTTAGTTATATTAAAAAATGTCCATATTAATGACTTTTATTTTACTTCAGCCAACCCTGTGGAAGGCCGAAGTCTTACAATCTTGTAAACAATATAACGATATTAAATGGTATAAAGACTTTTCTCTACGTTCACATGTAGACAAACACAATTCCTTTTGTGGTTTGGATGGACCCTAGGACATGAAATTATAATGTCCAAAAAGACTTTTCTCCATTTTTCAAATTTCCTAGAGTCCATCTAAACCAAAAAGAAATTAATGTCCAGCTGTCTGAACGTTACTATGATAATAACTCGAGTAAACTGTCGGTTTTAAAATTTTCTTTTATCTATCGATAGTTATGACCAATGCGCAGATCCCAGCTAATTATTTAATTTAATTAAATGACGACCTTCAGTACCCTCTATCGGCCCATGAAGGAGTCATCTGGCCTCGGTACGTTGGTTTATATGCGTCAAAAAGTCGTTAACATTTTTAGAGCTTAAAACGTAATAAACGGTGGAAATAGCAATAAGAAAAGTTATTGGCCATAATGAAATGCGTACATGTCGTCCGCCTGGGGTCAATCCATCTGTTTAGACGAAAATGACAAGAAGTCATAAGTCATACATACAAGAAAATAATCATATGGGCCGAATATGAAATCGAAGACTATCGTTTGACTATATAAATAAGATAAAACAAATTTACCGTGTGAAGTTTGTAACGCCCGACATTTCGGCGATGCTGCAACCCGTGTGAAGATTTCAACATCACCAAAGCGTTGGATGTTACAACCTTCACATGGTAAATTTGTTTCATCTTATTTATAATATGGGCCTAAGTTTGGCAAACCCTTGGGGTTTCCCCCTGCCAAGTTATTTTTATATTATTTTGCAAGATGCGGCAAAATTACTTAGGGGCATATATGCAGAATTCAGTATCTGCCACATAGCATAGTTTACGAGTCATTACTTTGCAGTTTATACACCCCAAAAAGCACTTATTATTCAAAATTTAATTTTTGGTTATAATCAGGACGATTGGTACAAGAGTCAAAACATCTAAAACTGTCAGATATTGGAGTATACATAGGGAGCGGCATATGGAGTGCAGACCCATAAACTGATTGATATTTAGTACTGCAAGGCTCAACGTTTTAACAGTCCACCACAGGCACTCTCCAAAGCATTTCACTGCTGCTCAACATAGCTTTATGTAATGCGTTTGTGTAGCTTTAATTTCTATTGTCAGCCTTCCTACGTCATCCAGATCTGTATCGACAAAAATCATTAATGTCACAGAAGCATTTGTCGGACGTGGATTATGTGTAATAAACTTAAATGGCCAATTCGCTCAAAATTTCGGCAATTGATGTTGTTGAGTTGTCGAGTCGCAATTAAGTCACCGATCGTTGCCTATCCCTATATTTTCCTTCGTCATCTCAATCTCTCGGTCACCAAGCCCAGAGTTCGTAGAAGAGGAGAATGCACGGTTGCTCTCCTTACCTCTCCATCGGAAAGTGATTTTCATTGCTTTTCGATTTACTCGCCAATTTCGCCATTGGCTAATTGCCGAACCAGCTATGACTGATTTCATTCCTGCTTACATTCTATTAACAAATACTTGATGGCCTCTTGTATTTTATCACTTGGGATGCTTTCGGGTTCTTTTTTCGGTATTACGGTTGAAGTAACATTGTTCTCCTTCATGGATAATCCGTGGATTCTCTTCAAATGTGACGATAGAGCAGTTTTTTCAACAAAGGTCTTCCCGCAGTGATAACACACTTGCTCCTTGATCTCGAGATGAATCTTAAGGTGGGGTTTGAGGCGTGTCTTGCGCGAGAAGCGTTTCCCGCACAGCTGACACTCCCACCGTTTGTCGTAGTGCGTTATCATATGGTATGCGAGGATTGCCTTCGTCTGGAATCGCTTCTGACAGATGTCGCATTCGAAAATGCGCTCCCGCACCGAATGCTCTTTGCCGTTGTGCTTGCTGAGCATAGAGCCGGTGAGGCAGTCCTTTCCGCATTCGGGGCAGACGAAGTTGCTCGCGATGCTGTGCTTTTCGACGTCGTGCTTTCTCCGCATGTAAATGGTGGGGAATCGCATGTCGCAAATGGGGCACCGCATCACCTCGTCGTGCGTATTCAGATGATTCTTGTACTGGCCAATTGTCTTTTTGATCACTCCGCATTTCTCGCATTTGTAGTCTTTGATGGTGTGGCGCCGACGGTGGAGCGTGAGGCGTTCCGACGTGGCGAACTTCTTGCCGCACGTCTCGCAGCCAAAGTTGGGAAAATGCGTGTTGAGATGCATACTCAGCATGACATGACTTCGGAAAGTAGTGAGACATATACGGCACCGCTTGTTTTCCAGATCCATTACGGCGATCATCTCGCGGTTCTCCGATTTTGCCGCTTTGCGTGCTTTTCTTTCTGCAAACAAAAGAAAACTACATAAACTTTAGCGACTATTAAGAAGCTCAACCTATACTGCCGCGCTGGCAAAGGGGTTCATGAGCATGGTTGTGCCCGAAAGGACGGATGGAGAACAGCAAAAAGCAGGAAGGCAAAGAGAGCTATTGTCAGTCCCAGCCTCTAATTGTTTGGGCAAAGCATCACAGTAGATCGCATGCTCACTAGGCATTGAAGGCTTAACAAACACACACATTCTGGGCTTCATGTAAGAGACAACTCGTCGGAACTGCAGAATGGCAGAGACAGTGAAACAAGTGATATGGGCTTGCCCATCATTATTCACAATAGAAGAGATTATCACAGGAAATTACTCGACTGATATGGCGGACATATTTGGGACACAAACTTATTCAATTCTGCAAATAGCATCTGATGTGAGCTGACTACGGGACCTGTAGGCATGAAGTATATATAGGTCACGTATAATTGCTCCACATGGAGAGCCAATTGTGGGTGTAGGATTACTCCCAAACTCAATCGAAAATCAAGTTTACCTCGGCGATTCCCTTTCCACTGAAAAACATATATCAAGCGGAGTACCAAAGGGCTCCGCTCTCCGACCAATACTGTTTACCCACTATATTCACTCGATATAGTGCTATCCACTCGACAACAAGCTTTTACGCAGACGATACTAAGAATTTTGCAAATCCTTTAGTCCACCATGGTCAACTGAGCGACAATCTCTCCAAAATTTTTAAATGGATGCAGAAATGGCTCATCACGCTAAACCAGAAGTAATCCTTCACTGGCAGTGTTCAAACCAAGCCAGTTAAGGAACAAAAAGGTCTCGGGATATCGATGTTGTTGGACATAAAGTGGGAAAAACATATTATCACCATTGCAAAGAGAGCAAACATCACCTTAAATTACTTGATAAAGAAAGACTTGATGCAAAAAAAAAATCAAGTCGTATGTTTGACCACTGTTAGTGTTTAGCTATCAGATTTGGAGTCCATACTTTACAAAAGTCATTGACTTATTGGAGAGAGTATAGAGACACTATACAAAATTGCTGTTAACACTGAAGCAGTACAGCTACTAGGAGAAGTTGCAGACACAGGAGAAGACCAGATTGAGAACTATAATATACTCTCAGAATGCTGCCAATATACATATATAGATCCTATTTACGTACTCCACACCAATCGCCATCTCTGATGCTGTCAGTATGGAGTTTTGCTATGAACATTCGGAATTTGGAACATTTGGAAGCACTTTCTAACCAACACAGTGGTCGAGGACTAGAGTAAACTTCCCAACAGTGCTGTGTATGCCAAAAACAATCTCAATCGAGTGGGATTGGCCGGTTACAGTTGGGCAATTAGGTTTTGAGAAAATCGACCCTTAGTTGAAAAATTAAACCAAATTCACAACTTTGACAAAAAACAGGTGGGAAAAATGGCAGTAAGCGATGGGCACCACAGCTAGTTATATATATTTATCAAACAAAAAAACAAACGTTATAGACTTAACGAAACCAATGTTTCATTAAGTCTATAACGTTATTTGTATAATATTATAAAATGAAATATAAAATCGGAGTGTTTCCTTCACATACCTTCTAAATATCTGGGTGAGAGTTTGCGGGTTTTCGCTGGACAGGGAGTTAGCAGTTTCCCATCGGATACATCGAGATCTGTGTTAATCACGCCCCTAGGCAAAGATTTCTTCGCTGTATATCTTTCTTCTGTTACGGACTCGTAATTCTCCGAATTCCAGTCTCCTACAAACATAATAATGACAACCAGTATATGCAGGACAGCAGAAGTCGACCGCGCTCCCATATAATCAAACTTCACAATTTCTCTGAAATCTATTGGTCCAGAATTAAAAAAAATAGCTTTTAAATATTTTTGGTATTAAATATGTATGTCTTCAATGAAATACTTTTATCAAAATTAGTTTTATAATAAAAAAAAGTTAGTAGTATCTAAAACTTCATGTTTTTACATATATTGATATGAAATTACCGATATTAAAATCGCAATGAAAGAGTTCAATGTTACTATGGCCCGCCCTGCGCTGGGCCGAAGTCTTAACAATCATGTGAACAATGTAAGAACATTAAATCATCTAAAAAGACTTTTCTCAACGTTCTACATTCAGATACAGATACATTTTTTTTGTAGTGTAGATGGATTCTAGGACTTGAAATTAAAATGACCAAAAATACTTTTCTCGACGTTTCACATGTCCTAGAGTCTATCTAAACCGGGAAGGAATTTGTATCTGTGTGTCTGGATGTTACTATGCACGATAATTCGAGTAAAATACGTCTGTTTTAAACATTTCTTTCGCCAATCGATAGCTATGGCCAATGCGCAGAGCCCCAGCTGATTTTGAAGGATGTACGGCCTAATTATTTTATTTTATTATTAATAATAATCATTTTAATGACAACCATCACTACTGTCTATCGGCCGATCGAGGAATCACCTGGCCTCGGCGCATTGTAATAATCCCTGTCACGAGTCCGGCCACTAGATGGCGTAAGTTAATTTACCTAATTTAGAGCTTAAAACAGGGTAAACGGTGAAAAAACAAAAAGAAACGTTGATGATCAAGACGAGAAACGTGAAATGATGCACATATCGCCTGAGGTCAATCCATCAGTTTTGACAAAAAATACCAAAAAGACAGAATTTTACAGTTTTTTTACACTTTTAATCCTCAAAACGGTATTAACAATAGAAACAGCAAAAAGAAAAGTTGCTAGCCATGATGAGATGCATACAATGAGGTACATGACGCCTCGGGTTAATCCATCTGTTTAGATAAAAATAACGAGAAGTCAGAATGTAAGAATAGAGAATTCAAAAAGGCAAAATATGGGCTGAGATTTGACAAACCCTTGGGTTTTCCCCCCCTGGCAAGTTTAATATTTTATTCCATTCCATTCATTTCATTCAAATTTGTAGGCACTTAAATTAACTTCATTCATGAAGATATTTTTATTATTTTTCTAAAATAGTGAAAACACTGGACATATACACGGAATTAGGCGCCAGCCCTCTATGCGGGAAATTGGAATCCTAATGAACTTTAGTCACAGTTGTGAACTCTATCGCAATATCTCTTGAATGCATGTAAGGTAATATAATGAGCATTTCAACTGACTTGACTTCAAGAGTTCCGCTCTGTGACTTGGGACCTTGGCAGAGATACACAGTAATAAAAGAAATACACCAACCTCTAGACCGCGGGGATTTTACTGTGGTTGCGGGTCTCTTTTTAGACTTCCCAGTACCGTATCTGGTATCCCAATTTGACACTGCTGAAAAATAAAACCAACAAGATGAGAGGGTGAAGAATACGCGAATTGACATGCGAGTATGCTAAACGTAATGCGCGCTAGAGAACTGTAAAGCGGCCGCTCGAGTAGTCCTCCATCACGACAATGTATCTGCCCACTCCGCTAAGATGATACTGTCTTTTTTGTAGACCTCAAACATGGAATTGATGACGCATGCCCCATATTGTCCGAGCTCTGAGGCTATTGTGACACAACTCCGGCCGAACTCCGCCCGTTACGAGGCAAGCAGCGATCGGTGGGACCTCTTTTACAGTCCTGGGTCGCCGACCACCGGTCGGTCGTGCCAGAGGCGCTGCTACCACACCATAATTTAAGGACCCTATGACCTAACTACAGCACTGACACGGGCAACTACTCTTAATGGACTAAACTCAATTTTAAGAGACTTAAGAATATACTTACAATCAAACTACTCCATATGTAGTATTTAATTTATATGTATAGCAGGAGCTACATACTCGACACATCTCAAAAACAAAAATGAGCAAACACCACCGGAATCAGTGAGAAAGGTGCCTTCACTGAAAGACTTCCTTCCGGTTTCAACCATGACTAAGTACTAGTTAACAGTGCGCTAGAATGCCGGCACGAACAAGCAGAGATGCAAGACCGCAAAGGCGAAGATCAGCGAGTTCGACACCGGAGAGCACCAGGACAACCTTGCATCTTGTCCACCATGGTTTTCCAGGTTTCCACAACGAGCAAGGAGCGATTCTGAGGAGTCATATTTTTGGACCGTAGTGGTCGAGCGACGGGTGAGCGAGTAAGGAGATGACGCGGGAGCAAGACAACGACTGGTGAGTGCATTTGGATTACTTTCACAGACAAGACGACGGTGGGGCCACCGCGAAACCCGAGGAGAAAGCGGCATAGTCGATTTTAAATTTATAATAAACTAGCGGACGCCCCGCAGTTTCATCCGCATCGGTTTCCTTTCCCGTGGAAAACCTAAATTCACATGGGAAACCCTCCCCAATAAACGGGCTATCTAATGCAAAAAGAATTTTTCAAATTGGACTGGTAATTTAGGAACCCATAAGGGAGAAACAAAGAAACATTCATTTTTGGCCCAACTATAGTATTACATAGGACGGGCTGTGCGTTTGTTTGTCAGTATGTCTGAACTTCCCGTGGTCCGACCTTAATCAAATTTGATATTCAGCCTCCCTGGTTGGCCTTAAGCATCACCAGGTGGCAGTAAATTCGATCCGAGTCCCGCAGCAGGTGCATCGTGATTTACTTGGCCTAGAGGAGGAGCGAGTGTAGCGTATATGGGTATTTTTCAAATCATGGCGATGAGAGAAACTTGTTAGAATAGGTTTTAAGCCATTTTGGATCAGTCAGGGGTTACCAATCATGGGACGGGCCAAAGTTGCTGATGTATATCAGTACTTTATCTGT
>JAOPUG010000125.1:6955292-6967319 GCA_027564375.1 Micropterix facetella
CCCCCCCCCCCCCCCCCCCCCCCCCACCCCCCCCCCCCCCCCCCCCCCCCCCCCCCCGCGGCGGGGGGGGGGGGTGAGAATGGGGCGGTGCAGCTCGGGTCCTAATGGCCAACTTTGTTATCTTGGTCTATCCGACTCACGGTTCCACTCCGGTCCGGCAACCCCCCGATTAGGGATTAACCTGGTGAACCCTGCTGTGCGCGGATCCGGGGGAATATCTCGGGCGGCCTCGGATGATTGATGCACTGGTCGGTGATCGATCAACGAATATCCAGGGGAGTCTGGTAAACGTATGCTTTTCTATAGAGCGGGGGTAGACATGTACCTCAAAAGGTTTATCCTTATAAACGATCTGTTGGCCACCCAATCTCGTGTGAGAAGCTGAGTAAAGGACGCCTCGGATCCGTGACAAATTCGGTACGTTGACGCTATTTTGAGGTAGAAGCCGCGCAAGCGACTTAGAATCTGTTAGCAGATGGGAGGTCGGATAAATCTGACCACATTTGAGAGAGGGCACGAAGAGCCCCGCTGGGTGTGAAAATTCCCAGTTCCTCGATGTAAGAAGTCGGACTGTTGGTGATGCTTGGTACATGGATCTTCTTTCGTCTCAAGTATCCGTGCTCATCTCAGAGTGACATAACGTTATAGTTCGTTGAAACATCCTGAGGTGACGGGTTCGCCCGTAGCTCTGATACCAATACTGCCACAGCCCCATAGGGGACTAATGGGACTATGCAGCTCGGGACATAATGGCCAACCTGTGTGGTCTTGGTCGGCCCGACTCACAGCTCAGCGCCCATCCGGCAGCGCTTTACAGCTGACTGGGGGAACACCTCGGGCGGCCCGGGACCGTTGTTTTATTGGTCGGTTTACCGGCCTTGCTCAATTGACGAATAACCGAGGGAGTCGGACTCGCATATGCGGTCTATATAGCGAGGTTAAACATGTATCTTAGGATGTCTATCCTTAGAAATGATCCGTTGGCTACCCAATCTCTGGTGAGATTAGCCGAGTAAAGGACACGTCGGATTCGCGATAATTCGATACGAATTGACGCTATCCTAAGGTAGAAGCCCACTGGGCTTGAAAATTCCCAGTGCCTTGTCGTGAGAAGTTGGACTCTCATGGGCATTTAAATGTTAAGCGATGACAGACGGGGGGGGGGGGGGCATTAAACCCACCACGCAGGTATTTGTAACGACATGAGGTTGTTTTATATGCCAAGGTTGCCGTGCAACGACAACAACAAAGTGATAGGCCTCAGAAGCGTCATTGGTGCCATGAGAAGCTCATCAACAAATGCCCTCTTAAAAGAAACTCGCGAGCCTCCGGTTGACCTCCGATTGTTACTGCAGACAAGTTTTATATCAAGCATCTTCAATCGTGCAAACATCCATTAGTCTCCAAACTAATTCTCCCGTGTCATCTCTCACTATGCACTCCAAATACCAAAATTTTGGCTCTATGCAACAACACACGTTGTATAGAAGGGAGGAAAGTACACACTTCCCTGGGGAAAGTCAGACTGAAGAATATGAAGTTTCGAAATGTAACTCTATCGACTCCACCTCTGCTACTCGTGATAAATATGCAAAAAATTCGAAAACAAAAATATCCTCGCCGATGCTCTCAATGGGTATTTCCTAAAAACAGCTCCTTCCCTTCCGCGTACGCCTCATGGGAGGCAGGAGATGCAATTAATATATCGATGTCTAGTCCCTGAAAATGGCGCTTTCCAGCTTAGATTATTTACAGCGGAAGAAATTAAAAAACTTTGCAAGCGAAGTCAAGATCAGACACTTATGATCTCCCAACATTTCTTTTAAAAATATCTATTCCCGTCATAGGTGAAATGAAATGTTTTTTTTATTTCTTTGTAAATACATTGCGTACACATTGTTGAATGTCAATAGAAAATAATAGTATCTACATTATTTCCCGGTAGATCCCGAGTTCCTTGGAAAGAACCGACAAAGAATCCGACAGGCTAAATTTTTGGTTATTGTCAAGATACAATTATTTTTTTAATTTCTTTGGATGATCCAGTTAAATAGGCAACAAATAGGACAGAAAGAATAGATTAAGATTAGAAAGGAAAACAGGTAAGGTAACAAACAAAATTCTACAGTTTTCGTAAAATTAGCCATATATAAAGCGACTGAATCTGAAAAACCAGCAAGTAAGGTATATTAAGAACAAACATCGTTATCATTCGAGTAGTCGTTAGTCTTATTATACGTTTTTTTTAAAGTATGTGTTTAATACAAGGTTTACATTATTTTACTGGCAATTCTTTTTTTTTCCTGAGGAATGTTTTTGTAGAAATGTATAAATGTTCCTTAAAAGTAGTTACGACGTTTTTCATTCGGAACTTGGGAACTGGATATTTATATCTCTTTATGTAACTATGGTATTATGGTGGTCACTGACTTTGAACAGCTTTAGATTGAGAAGAGAACAAAAATAAACTGAGAAGTTACTGAGGTTATTAATTTCCTTGAAATGTTCCGCAGTATCTCTAAAACCTAGCCCATATATCGAACGAATATCCGGTTTTTGCAACACGAATACGGTTGTAACATCAGCAGTCCTACCCCATAACAAAATACCGTAAAACATAAAGCCATGAGACTAAAGTAAAATAATCGGGCCGTTGCCACGTCAGTCATTTGCCTGATTTTTCTTACAGAAAAAACTGCAGTGCTAAGACCCACTTGTAATTTAGAGTATAGTTATTCCCAATGAATCGGTTATATCAGTAAATTCTAGTCTATTATTTTCTCCGTCCGTTTACACCTGTCTCACATTGGGAAGTGTAGATTTAATCCAATTCTTTTTTTAGAATTACGAACATTGAGCCAATCTAAGAGACAGCGCTGTGTTTATGTCGTCAAGTTATCCTTTTGCCAAGCAATTTTAACAATGGTAGCAGTATCTGCGATTTTTAGGACTGATTTTTAGGACTGCACTCCATTCATATCAACTTTTTGTATCCAATTTTCTAAATAACGTCAAGTGAGCCAACTTAGCCTGCTTTTTGCATAAAATTAAGTACAATTTATCGAAAAAATACTGTGGTATAATGGTAGTTTTTCATAACTTTCAAACAATATTTTTTTATTACTTTGATTAGTGAAATGTCTCATTTATCATGGTTTAATTAACCAAATTTTTCGTTTTTATACGCGGGCAAAATTACTTCAAAAAAAATATGCCTTTTTTGATGCAATGACAACTCGAAAACATAAACAGTGGTTGGCAAAATTGACAACGTTTCTTATGAACATGTGTAAGGATCTTGAGATCGAAGACTATCGTGCTTGATTAATATTATAAATAGGATAAAACGAATTTACTGCCTGAAGTTTGTAGCTCCCTACGTTTGGTCCATCTTGCAACCGCCATTGTTCAGGGTAGACTGAAGTACTGTCAATCGTCATCGGTTGTTATGCGGATAGGCGGAAAACTGCCGCTGTTACTTCACAGATTATAAGGGTGGTGGGGCGGCGGGTTAAGCGCGCGTGAATTGTGAAAATCCATCATGCACACAACACTCACGTATCTTGTTTTATGTCCTTGCGCTCGGCGATGGGCATTGAGAACAATTTAGGGAGAGGATTCCACGTAGTGTGTAGAGAGTTTGAAATCGTCGTCTCTATTGAAGTCCGGGTTTTTTTTCTTATTTCAATGCTTCCCATAGCATGTGGGAAAAGTAAAATTATTCTTTGGTTGGTTCCGCTATCCAATATGTGTTTGCAGATCGCCGATTATTCTCGACTTTGATGTATTCCATCAGTCGAGTGGGTATTGGTCGTTTCCTTTTTCCAACGTAGGCTTAACCACAGCTGCATTCGAGTTTATACACGCCCATAGTTTGTAGTGGTATTACATCCTTTACATGCCTCAGAGATCGAGTTATATTTTGGGTCGGTTTTAAGATCGTTTTCATATCGAATTTGTTTAGCATCTTACTTATTCGACCTGCCACGCCCTTGATGTATGGAAAGAATGCTCGTGATCTGATCGGTTTCTGATTTCGTCTGTATTGGATCATGTGCGTGTCTCGTGATATTTTCTGTAACCATTTTTCTTATGGATATCATTGATATGTTCCATCTCCTGCGGAAAATGTTCAGCGTAGCATAGATCGCCTACTCGATTCAAGACAGTCGCTTGCGCTAAAAGTAGGCGATAGGGATGATGGTGTTAGCTAGCATGCAAATATCTGTCCGTATGTGTGGGCTAACGATATGCTGTATGTCCGAGAGAATTGTCAAAGCCAGAGAGCCCTCCTTTTCTACTTCCAAGGTGAATCTAATGTTTGAGTATATGGAGTTTAGATGACCCAGGATTTTTTCCACCGTTTGTATATCACCCTTCAGGATGCTGAAAGTGCCGTCCACATAGCGAAGCCAGAGAATATGTTTAATTTTAGAGGTTTTGATGGCTAGTTGCTCAAAATATTCCTTTATAAGTCGCTAACTATCGGATATACAGGGCATCCCATTGCTACTCCGTCGATTTGTTTATAATAATCGCCGCTATACAGAAAGTAGCAGGATATCAGGCAATGTTGACGCATGTCGGCTTAGCTAATCGGTAGGCCCTCAGATCTTGGTTTGTCTCTCCCCACTGCAAAGCACTCCGAAATGGACGAAATCGTAAAGAGGGCTTCGACGTCCAAAGCTCACCATTATTTCATCTTCGGCTAGTTTTAAGCTTTTAACAGTACTTTTTATCTTTTGTTGTGTGGGGCTGTTTCAATGTTTAATGAGCCTTGTATTACTGTGACCATTTCTGGTATATTGTGATCGCCACCTACTATAGTTCCGCACTAAGCTTCGCATCGTTTAAGAATCGCAGTAAGCTTTTGGCACTGGATTGTTTTACCTGTTCAGTTTGGAGGTAGTAGCAATTCAGGTGGGTGCAGTTTCTTTGCATCAGTGGGCCACATTCGCACACGAGATTCAGAGGAGTTGAGTCTGCAGTTTGGTAGTACCATCTGCACACTCTAGTGTCCCATTAGCTCACCATTATTTAGTCTTCGGTCAGTCTAATGCCCTCTGTTTTTTTTCCTGTAAGCGGTTGGAGGACACCAGCTAAGTGTTTCGACAGATAATTTGTGGGGATGTCGATTTGGCTTACGATCGGTCTCAATGAGGCATTATAATTATGGAATTTAGGCGAGCCATTTAATTTTGGAGGCTGTACATCACGTGGTTTGGTAAGATACTCTATATCTTGGAGGGAAGTGACAGATTTATTAATTACATCCCTCGTTTTCCTGCTAATTCTGATCGTGGGATTATAAATTGCCTACTCGTACTGTTGGTGTCTTCTGCAGATAGTTTCTGTGTTAAATTGCTTAAAAGTTGATACAAAACAATCAGTACAAACTTGATAATGTCCAAAGGGATTTCTTATTTATTTATCTAGAATTAAGCAGCGTATAAAGAAGATTTTAATAAATGCGACAGTGTTTCCTTCAGCCGATTGGAACGGACCTCAGTACTATGTGAGGAGTCACATAATGTTAAGATCCTGCGCATAGCAAACATAGGCATTCCCGCAAGGAGGTACCGGAATATGCTGTAAGTACCATTATCAATCTTTCGAAAATTGACATAGACCAGCCGACTAAAGAAATTTTTAGCAGGGGATTAAATTATCTACCGACTCCAAATCATTTTCTTGTCGAAAGTATCATCGGCGGCATTGAAGAAGTCATCTCTCGTAACCGACCTATTGCGACAGGATGCCATGTGGCTGTTTTCGTACGCAAGGCCAAACTCCCGAAGCTGAATACCACAGCCATCCCAAGAAAAGGGTTAAACTAGCTGCTGGATAACAAGGATATAGTTATGTTGCGGCCCGATAAAGGCAACTCAACCGTCATACATGATACTGTGTATTACGTGTAGTTACTTGATGCTGTGGATTATGAGAAATAAATTGAGACGCCCCTAAAAGACACCAACACGACCGAGAAGGTGAATTATAATCCCACGACCAGAATTACCAGTCAAGAGAGATGTAATTAATAAATCTGTCATTATCCGTATCCCAGAAATAGCATATCTCACCAAACCACGCAACATAGTCCCCGAAATTAAATGGCTTACCTAAAATCCATAAATGTAATGCCCCATTGACGTGAAAGGCTCACGGCATTTCATAAACACTGTTAAAAGCTTAAAACTCAGTCTACCCTCGACAACGGCGGTTGCAACATCGCCGTAACGTCGGGTGCTACAAAGTTCACGCGGTAAATTCGTTTTATCTTATTTATAATGCATAAAGAGGAACATTGCCTGACACCATTTCTTGATGTGTAAAATGCAACAGCACGATAAAAGTTACGTAAACGTTATATCATTTAAACAATATGAATACAAACTACTACTCACGCGCCAATATCATCCAAAATATGGATTTTTCATATAAGTCATGACACAATCATTTGGCATCACTTGACGTGAGTAAACTTTAAAGCGTTAGACAGTCAAGATAATGAAGTTGGTGATGAAACGAACAGACGGCGTTGACAACATAATAATGAATTTCGTAAAATGAATCATATTACTAGGTACAATATTGCCAACAGTTTTATAAAAAATGTCAATTTATTTAAATCTCTAGGTTGGGCAAAATTGACTCATTTGGCGGTATGATACAATTATATCCATAGCTTTATCTCTTATTCCATAATTTTTCAGTTTTATTAGAATAGTTTAGACCACTGAAAATACCAATAGCATCCTATCTCTCCCAAGTGTCACTTATATTCTTAATCAGCATGACCCCAGGATTTATCGTAGAGCAGCCTATGGTTAATCCATATCGCTGGCTGTGTAATAGTCGAGTCTTATTAACATGCTAGAATATCTCATTCGAAATAACTTATTCTAATAAAAGTTAGTTACCGTATACACACCCCGGACACTGGCGAAAAAATGTATGAAGTAACGCAATTCCGAATACCTACGTCCAAACATGCGGATAATGGGTACATGTTAGCGTAGTGCGTATGTATTGTAGTTGCAACACGCAGCAGGGTTGGCGCGACCATCATACGCACATAATCACGTCAGTTGACTAGATAAAAGGACACTTGCTAACATCGTGGTGACGGTCGGACGTGTTCGTTGTGTGCATGCATTGTGTTGTTTTGTGTTTGTTAATCTGTGCTCCCTTCCGTTTGTTTCCGCTTCTACAACTCTGTAAGTGCTCATTTTTACTACGTTTTTATTTCTTGTTTATAGCCCTTCAGGCGGCTCAACTCCGGAGAAAGCTGCGAAATTAGGCGCGGTTTTTTTCGGCGATTACCCCCATTAGTAGAGTCGTCTGCGTTGGGTGGAATGGGCAGGAAAATGCACCGGATAGTAAGTTCATGAGTCTAACCCAAGGGTAGGAGGGGGAGGGCTCATGTCCTTCGGTCTCCGTTGAGGGAAGTCCCTCGCCAAATTACACGCAAATCCTTACGTGCGCCGAGGTCATGGAAGTCCCACCTTACGTCTCATCTGAGGTTGAAGTCGAGTCTACGGCTTCCTCGAATGTCCCCCGTAAACCGGTCCCAAGTAACCTCTACAAAGATAATACATCTGGCCCTTTTATTGTATATTTGCAATACGACCCGCCTTTGACTGACGAAGACGACTCTGGGATCAGGAAACTCAATATTAATTCAATATCCGTTGGCAAACTCTGTTTCGACAAGAAAATAAAGGAAGTAAGTTCGGTTAAAAAGATTGGACGCAACCGGGTTTAGATAACTTTCCAAACGGGAGGATATGCCAACTCGTTCTCGACCTTGCCTTTCTTAAAAAAAAAAACTTTTCCGCCGTCATCCCGGCATATACCGTTTTCCGCACCGGTCTCATTAAGGGCATTGATTCGTCTCTAACGGACAATGACCTATTAAAGGGCTTCGACCAATGCAATTCAATCAGAGTGCATAAAGTTAGACGCCTGAATTTCCGGGACAAGTCGAGTGAGGTATCCATATGGATGCCCTCTCGTACTATCGTACTAACTTTTGAGGGTCAGGTTCTGCCGATAAGGTCTTTCTATTCAATAACTCTCTTTCAGTAGAGCCTTATTGTCTCCCTGTTCTACCGTATCTTAATTGTTGTCGCTTTGGGCACAGCCATAATGTTGTTCGCGCTAAAATCCCCCGTTGCTTCCGCTGTGCTGGTGAACACAGCGGATCAGACTGCAAGGCAAAGAGTCTCGCATGTATTAATTACAAGTCGCAGGATGATCCCGCTAATAATCAGAACTGCGATGAGTACGCCCGCTAAAAAAACTTAAACACCTCATGTCATCGGAGAACGTTTCATTCTTCGAAGCTGCCTCTAGAGTCCTAAAAAAATCTCTATTTTCGACTGTTGCGTCTTCTTTCACTCCCACGGTTGAAAGACCGCCCTATCATCTGCATATAATAGTTAAGGACCCTCCTCGTCCCCAACACTCCAGGGGACACAAAAAACGATAATCTACGCTTATTCCCCCAGCATACCGACCCTCGTCCCAGATTTTTTTGGGACAACTTCCCATTATCAAGCGGTAATGGTGTATGCCTGCATAATCAGTATAGAAACCCATTTGTCAGCATCGCGTCTCTCCTTAAATCAGCACAACAGCAGCTTCTCGCATGCAGGCCACATCTGCCCCAGAGTCTTCCTCAGATAGTACCATTTCATCATTGGTCACCGTACTCGACAATATCATCGACGAGTTCGAATCTTTTGACGGCGGGCCCCTCGCCGTTCCTATCATTTAGTGTGGGTAACAATCGTCATTGGATAATTGTTCCCCCTCGTTTAATCGTACTTATTTTTTTTGTACCTAATTTAAACTTTTATCTTCGAATTGTTCTATCCGTTCTACCTTTATTTAGCTGCATTATTGGTATGATCTTGCAGTGGAACTACAGATCGGCCGCCGGAAAGATGGCCTAGCTTACCAATCTTCTTAACGTTCTCGATGTGGAAGTCATGTAATTGTCAGAAACTTGGCTTAGCAGCATCATTTCGTTCAACATGCCAGGTTTCTCTTGTCTTGTGTGCGCGCAGATCGCGCTGAAGGACAAGGAGGCTCTCTCCTTGCCTTTAGGAACTCTATTCAACTCACTGTTGTTCCTGTTCCTTCATCCGGCCCCGAGGTTCAGATTGTGGCTGCAAAGGTTGGAAACACAGTTTTCGCTTCTATCTATACATCCCTCCCCGTATATCTGTTCCGGACGGTTGGTGGACGTCGTTTTTCGCTGCCGTAGGGAATCAGATGTTTCTCCTCGGAGACTTTAACGCTCATTCCACAGTCTGGGGGTGCGATCTCACTGCCCGACGAGGATCCGCTTTATTGGAAATGATGGATGCATACCACCTCTGCTTTCTAAACGACGGTTCGCCCACACGCGTGGCCTGCCCAGAAGAGAGACCAGCCGCAGTCGATCTCTCGTTTTGCACTATGGCACTTGCCCTTGTCTCCTTTGGCGAACTCTGCCCGACCCCGTGGGCAGCGATCACTTCCCAATCATTATTAACTTCGACCTCGCACTCTCCCGTCTCGCCATCAGAAGCCCCGTTTTTAAAGTAGACCGTCGCTATGGTGACTTCAGTCTCTCTACCTCCAGCGGTGGAGGTGAGAGAAAATTCATGCTACGCTGCACCCCGGAACCCCCACTCGTTAGACTCCCCATTCTCTCGCGTAGAGCTCCAAGCGTCACTTCGACAACTCCTGGATAGTTTGCCTGGAGAGGACCTCATCCCATATTCGTTCATCTTAAATTCTCTTCCTTCAATCATAATTACCTTCTGCGTCTTCTGCACCTTTTCTTCAGTAGAGGCAGGCATCCCCCTAAATGGAGGAACCAAATAATAATCCCTATTCCCAAACCCTCATCTAATACGTCTAGTCAGTCCTCTGCCACAGCCTTCCGCCCGATTGCATTATCTTAGACAATTTGCAAAATCTGTGAACACCTCTTAAAGAATCGGCTTGAGAAGTATCTAGAATCTTTCCAAAAACTCTCGAGGTCCCAATAAGGATCCCGCAACGGCAAGATTACCCTTGACGACATCAGCATTTCCACAACAGACGTGCGTCTCTCTAAACTAAGAAAAGAATACCTTGTCGCTGTTTTTTGGACGTAAAGTCTACCTACGACAACGTCCAAATTCTCATCTTACAGAGTAGACTTATCGCTATTGGCATCCCTGTTAAAACATCATACTTTATTTGTAACATACTCCGTGAAAGGCAACTGAATATTCAGTCCCCATCTGCTCATTATGTACACATCCCCATATGTACACTTCCAAACTCGAAATCCCGTGTCCTTCAATACGCCGCCAATATTGTACTATATCGGTTATCGCCTGTCCTTGAGCCAGCAGCTACCGAGGTGTCAAAGGCTCTCCAATCCCTGGATTCGTTTCTCCTTAATGCCAGTTTGGAGATATCTCCCCCGAAGACACCGCTGTAATCTTCTTAGGCGTAGGATCCCCGCCAATATCACTGTCAAATATAATAATACGTCTATCCCGGTTAAGCTCGCAAACAACCTTCTTGGGAGTCACCCTCGACTGTAAGCTTCTGTGGATACCCTACATTGACAAGGTGACCTCCTAAGAAGAAAAAACCTAAATATTATAAGGGCTACATGCGAAGTGTGGTAGTGTTCACATCCCGCTACAGTCAGACTTTTATATAATGCTCTCGTTAGGTCGCAAATCGATTACTCCACCTTCATCACCTTTCCTCTATCCTAGGTTAGTCAACGGAAACTCGACTCCCTTCAGTTTAAAGGGCTTCGTCTCATACTTGGATAGATGAAGAGCTTCCCTACCACCGCTCTCTAGGTCGAAGCTTCTGAACTATTGGTCGACCTCAGGTGCCAACTACTAGCGGACAGATTTTATTTGAAATGCTTCGCCATGTTGACCCACCCCCTAATCCCCATATTGACTTTCCTTTCGTCTCTGCTATCCACTGCCGCCACCCCTAACGCCAAATTACCCATGCTCTGTAAAAAGCCACCGGCAACTTAATCGTCACTCCTCACTGATCCATGGCTACACGGTCCCACCCAATTTTTCTCTCCCACTGGAGGCAAGGTTGAGAACCCCTGAAATATTTCACCAGTCACCCCTTCAAAAGCGCGATCGTGATGACCCCAGGTTGACAATAACCACCTATTCAACGCTCTCATTTCCATAAATTGGCGGGATTGGAGCTATATCTTCACGGGTGGGTCTAAAACTGACGAAGTATACTATGTCGGGGCTGCCGTCTATCACCACAACATCGACGATAATATTATGATCCACCTGCCAAGCGCGGCGTCAACCTGTACAGCTGAGAGCGTGGCGGTGCTAAAGGCATTGGAGTATGTCGAAGCAACCCAATTAGTTAAAACCATAATTTTCACAGACTCACTCAGTCTTGTCCAAGAAATAAGCTTTCCCTCCCTGAACAATAAGCCCTCACACATCGAGAATGAGATACGCATTAAATGCTTCACTTTGGAGTCAGTCGGCTTTCGGGTGATCCTCTGCTGGGTCCCAGGTCACTCGGGGATTAAGGGAAATGAGAGGGGGCGGACGTACTGGCGAATGCGGCTCGTACGCTCGGCGCTACCAGCGGCATTCGTCTGCCCCACTCTGATCTCTTCCCCACGCTTGAAAACAAACTCTCGTAAAAATGGGCACAGAGGTGGCATCTGTCATTCAAAAACAAGGCGAAAAGGTACTCCACTCCACCTTGCAGCCGGGGATAGCACAGAAACCATGGTTCCGCCGTCAGCCACTTAGCCGCAAAGAGATTGCTGTCATTAGCCGATTGCGCATTGGCCACAGCTGCACTCCCGTACACCTTCATAAGATTCACGTCCTCACGTTCCCCAGTGTGCTTGCGGTCATGCAGTCTGCTCTGCTGATCACCTTTTCTTTAACTGCCCACTTGACAATAATTATCCCAATTCCATTTCGGACCTTTTGGGCTTCACAATCAGCTCCTACTGTGTTT
>JAOPUG010000129.1:16657-28784 GCA_027564375.1 Micropterix facetella
TTATGAAAACCAAGTTATTTAACTACAGATAACAATAACGATAAATAATTAGCGCCATCTATGAGATATTTGTTATAAGCATTGATTTTAATAAAATCAAATAGCATATTCATAATATTTCCAAAGACATTTTTTCTCTATCAACAAATAGTTTTTCTACAGAAACCACACTGAAACTTTTAACTACTTACTTACAGATGGTACCATTGTTATTATTTTCTTATTCCATTGAATTTTTTTGAGATGAAACTAGCGCCATCTGTCTACCGTTGTGTGATGTAATTAGCCTATTACAATATGTTCTCCATGTGTAATAATATACATCATTGCGACGCTTTACCGGCTAGGCAGCAATGGCGTAATGGCTCTGAACTCGGCTACATAAATATGTATCACGTGTTCAAATCTCACTGATATTTACTTTTTTTCAAATTTGTGTTTTGGGCCATAAAAAAGCACATAAAATAAATGAACTATTTTCAATTTGTTTGATTTTCTATCCATTATTTAAAACCTAAACTAACCTTGTATCTTTTTTAAAACACTGTATTATGCGATGAAACAAGCAATGAATGTTTTATATTTCGAAAATTCTGGCCTATTATCACAAAATATCAATTCGCAATAGACATTTTAATACAGTGAAGTCAAAAATTAAACGGCTGCGGACGCGCCCACGTCCTTTGGCATTTTGGAAGCCGAGTTAACCAAATTTGATACATCCAATGACTAGTACAACGGCTGATACGCGGTTTTTATACGTAAGCCAAGAGCACATGGATGATATTCACAAAACGCCGTTTAGGGCATTTTAAAAGAATGCGCGTCGTCGTCGAACACGGTCGCGGCTCGCTCATCGTATGGGAAAATTAATAGAAACATGCTGTAGAAAATATTATTTTAAACATATACTAATATTTTCCTTGAGAAAAATAATTATGGTACTGCAAGTGTAAGGTATATACTTCATGTAAAAAATATCAAAATGCAATAATAAGTAATATTTAATAGTGAATATGTATAGACGAAACTTACACTTTTTATATAATTTTATTTTTTTCAAAAACCCGCGATAGCATTGTACTTCATGACTATTGTTAATATGCCATAATAATTTTTTACCTTTGTGTAATGTACAGCCTATTACAACATACGATAGATAGCACCATTGATTAAATAATAGTGTTATTTAATCAATGATAGCACTAATATTTTGAAGAAATTGTTATTATTAGTTAAGTGAATGTGTTTCGATAATCAATCAGTCCTTTATAAAATACCATTATTTATCAGTCTTATAGTCGCCCAGCTAAATGTATTAGACTCGCTTTCGAAGTTATCAGCGCCACCTGCATTTTTTAGCGAAAAAACGGTTGCTATCAATGCTAAATTGAAGAATTTATTATATTTAGAAAATATTAGTGACACCTTCACGTTGCGTTTTGTATTAAAATTCGACCTGCCATTGCTATATAAGGTCGTGAGCAATCTCTCTTGTTATTTAATCAATGGTAATACTAAGTACGGGTGCGAAAATAGAGACGTTGTTCCTTTCTAAGAACACAAGATTGGCGCAGGTACCACCGGTATATCATGATGATTTATTATCTTTATAATTCATATCTATATAAATACACATGTAAATGTTCGTTTGGTCAAAATTTTAAATCTCCGAAAATTCTTCCCTGATTGCTTTAAATTTTGACACAGCGTTGCATTCAAATGCCCACGTGTTTTTATATAGATGTCACACCTACGATTAGGATTCCCAGATCGCTTTGAATTACTTGATTGTCCCAGAATTTTGCGACTTGGTACAAAATTTAATTCCGCCAATAAATTTCATAAAGTTCGTACCTCCTTGCGTAGGGTGTAGAAAAAATGCACCTTTTGACTTATGGCACAAATATCAAAATCGTCCCACTCCTTTTTGGTCGGCCTATCCTATGCTTCGCAGATATTTTAAATTTGCCGGCATTTTTGTTACCTTATTGTATTATGCGTCGAACTGTGCTTATGGATTTGCCTGAAACCGATAAAAAATAAAACCAATCAAGTGCGCGTTTCGGATTCCTTTTGATACCGTTTGGGTACCAAACACTAATCATCATTCATTGTGACACGATTATTAGGCGTGTAGGTATCAACTATTTGTGGTTAGACTATAGGTGCGGAATGAGAAACAAAAACGTAACCTCAAAATAATGTACATAATTGCATAGTGCGAATAACAGTCTTACAAGAATAAACAACAACAAGTCTTCATAATTTAGTTAAAAACAAAATATAAAAAGTTTACCTGGCATACCCGCGACACATTTGTGCCGCAGGTAGTTCAAATCTATCAGGAGTGTACCTGCATTACTTTCCGCTAAACATCTTTTGTAGATACTGAAAATAACTAGTACTCTAGCTCTGTGCTGAATAGTTTTGTTCATTTTTAATGCAAAGGAATGTAAATTGCGCGGATAAACAACAAAATGAATGCAATTTCATGAACAACAACAAGCAATTCATCTAATATAAGGAGTAGTGTTGCCACATCAAAATTTCTTCCCTCACGTCGCATTATGCGAGACAGTAATATGCATCGTTGAATTTTGGACCAGTGCCGCAACCAGACGCTCCTAATACGAAGTTTTGTGGTTTATCGATCTTCAGACGTGCACTATTGCACAATTTTAGCGGAATCAAGTTTCGCAACAAAGCTATCGGTGTGCTCCAGCGTTCAATTTTATGAATGAATGGAGTTAAGTAATTCGACGGGATATTGGATCGCTTCTTGTTCATTGACGAAGTCATAATACATCTACATAATGTAAAAGAGAGAGTTAGTTACCATTTGATGTACTATTATATGCTGAGATATTTGGCTATTATTCATTTGAATGATGTTCTTTAAAACAGTATAAGTCGGCAATTCCTGCGAATATATATTTTTTAAATTACACTAATCTGTAGACCTACTTAAATACTACTTTTCATCCATACATATTTTATGTACATCTCTAAGAGGAAATTTAGCAAGAGCAGTTTTTTGCCCCAGGATAAATATGTATATACCTCTTTAACATTTTTTTATTATAACACTCTTTTATTAGCTTGACATGTAACATTGTAAGCTGATCTTACAAATCACTTTTAAATCACTTCTAATTTTATTATCGTATCGATATAAAACTTTGCAAACTTATTCAATTCTGATGACAATACAATTATATGGTACCATCGACTTATATGATGATGGCGGTGGAAGATGTGTGAGGTGGCTATAGGGACTCCTCAATGGCTAACAATAAGCCCATTAAATTAGGGCTCATTTGACTTTTTTCAATGATTCCTTTGGTTACATAATTTTGCCAGAAGCGTCTGATGATGGAGGAGAGAGGTGGTGGTACCGCTATTGATAAAAACGTGTATTTTCAGTTTTTAAAACTATAATTTATTTATTCGTAGTACGGTAGTAGACAAATTACGGTTATTTCAAATAATATATTATTATACTCTCATTGCTATTTCATAAATACCTAACTAGAATTATTATTGTAATTGTTGTTAAAGGACAGTTCTGGGGCTCAATCGGGTTTCTCCTATTTTTTTCTAAAATTTTCGTGTATACGAAAAAAAACAAATTCTATAAATCTAGAAATAATTGAGCAAACTGATTAAGAGTATATTAATTATTAATTCACATAATAATAGTTATGTCGAAAATTCTGTTGTATTCGTGGTAAAAAATGGGTGAAACTTTAAAATTCACAGAGAAAAATGGGAATTCAAAATGTGGTTAAAGTATAACAGTTATTGCTAAATAATTTAATCGAGATTATAAAATATGAAATTCTTGATAGTTGTATATCCTTGTTTTTTAAGTATTTTGTTTCTATAGAATGTTAGAAATGCTTCAAATATCGGGGCCAATTATTTTTGCAAAAACTTCTATACTTGCGCCAAGTTTCGAATTCCCCTTTCATTCTGTCCATTTAACAATTTTGATTTTTTTATTGTGACCACTGATCATGAAGCCACTCTCATTAATTTGCTTTTGATTTTTTTTTTCAAAATTGTAGAATGCGTATTTTTTGTATAAACGAAGTTTAAATGAAAATGGCTGAAACATCTTATTACACCCCAGAAAATGTCCCTTTAACTTTAAACAGTTAATAGCAGATAAATCTGTTCGTCTTTAACATTACAATAAATTTTTATTTGAAATATATTTTCTATATATTTGTAATGTGAAATCGTTGTAACGTCTAATAAAATATATAGAATGGAAATGACTCGACTAAATGTTAGAACCTCTTCAAATTGGTTTCATGGATAAATTTTAAAAATGATTTCATGCATTAACCTAATATTTATTACAACAAAACACACGAACATAGATGCAGACGTACGCACACGGATACCCATTCGACCTTTTGTAAATATTTTATATTTCCTCTACTCTAGGATGTATCCACTGTATAGTTATATAAGTTCTTGACTTAGTTATTGAGCATCTGTTCCAGAGCAAAATATTTGACATCTCAGAGACCCAGAACTATAGATATTGTGGTTATCAATATATCTTGCTCAGGATATGATATTTAAGCTCAAAAATGCGTACATTTTTGAATCATCAATACTGAAAATTCTAGGGGTAAAGATGTTACTAAGCATTCTTACATAAATAAATTTCAGTATTTTGGCATCGAAAGACGCATAATCTGCTGTTTTAATTGGTGGGTTTAATGATTAAATTCCGTTATTACATTAGCAACTAATTCATCCAAGTCCTGACAAGCAGTTTCTAGTTTTTTCTAAAAAATATTTTTTCTTTTAATAGCACTTCGTTGTGTGCTAAATGTTAAACGCATTCATCCTGTACTTGAATTGCATTTGAGAAGTAAACGAGGTCATAATATAATGGCACTGCACTGTAATACGCACCATTTGTACTACTACAAGAATCATTTTATTGGTGGTTTAAAAATCTACATTTTATCTTCTTCTCTAGTCATTTGAGTCATAAAAATCCAGAAGGAACGAAATGTTTGGCGCACTTGTTCAATTAGCCTTAATAGGTACCTATTGATGAAAAATCATGCCGTTATGTTAAAGTTATATTTGCAATTAATATCGATATTTTTTCCACTGATATAATACATTATATATTAATATACTAGCAAAAAATGTGTTGAATAAATATGTAAGTAAAGAATTCGTACTTTTCGAGTTCTTCGTAGACTTTTTGGTTATAAAATCAACCGTTGCAAAAACACATTTTTAACACTAGCACAAATATTGTAAATTATATATTTGACTTGAATTAAATGCAGTTTTGATGGAAATACTTGCAGAATATTATTGAGGTCTTATTATAATAAAGAGGTGCGCGCAAGCTTTGTCACACCGACTGAACACGGGTAAAGCCAATAATTTTACAATTTTCAAGCACCCAGCCCGTGCCGTCTAGTTCTATATATCATGCTAACAGTAAATAATTCTGTGAATTGTTTTCAAATGCTGGTATTAATTTTTTATACGTGCGATTGCTGGGGTACACTAAATAAACTATTAGAAGAACGAACCAATTCTATCTAGCCATAATTTATTATTTCTGTTGAAAATATAATTAATTTAAATTTGCATGAGAGAATGCTGTTATATAAATCAAATACTATAACTTGGCAGGGGAAAACCCAAGGGTTTGTCAAACTTCGGTCCATGTGGTTATTTTCTTTTCTTCATGTATGACTTATGACTTCTCGTCATTTTTGTCTAAACGGATGGATTGACCCCAGGCGACGTGTACCTCATTTTACGCGTCTTATCGTAGCCAACAACTTTTATTTTCGTTATTTCTACTTTTTATTCCATTTTAAGCTCCTAAAAATATTAAATGACTTATTGACGCCATCAGGCGGCCTAGTCGAATATTAATGCGTGATATACCAACGTACCGAGTCCCGGTGGTTCTTTCGTGGACCGATGGAGAGTACTGACGGTCGTCATTTAATTAAATAAATAAAAAATATTATTAAAATACTTATCGACTAGTAAAAGAATTTTTTAAAACGGACGTAGTTTACTCGAGTTATCGTGCATAGTAGAATCCACACATCCAGACAGACTGACATTAATTTCTTTTTGGTTTAGATGGACTTTAGGTCATGTGAAACGTCGACAAAATTTTTTTTGGACGTTTTAATTCCATGTCCTAGGAGTCCAGCTAAACCACAAAAAATGTTTTTGTCTGTCTGCATGTGGAACATGGAGAAAAGTCTTTTTGTCCGATTGATTATCGTTACATTGTTCGCACGATTGTAAGTCTTCGTCCCCCTGCAGGGTGGGCCCAAGCAAAATGCATGATTTAGTTCGACAAGTGTGCCAAGACGAAAGTTCCTTCTATTGTTTTTTATCTCTGTACTTAATATTTTATCTCTTTCTTACCTAGATGATTTTATAAGTCAACGAGAATATCTAGGCATGTTAGTGCGATAGTGTTATACAGTCGGTGAAGACGAGTGAGAGAGTTAAGGACGACTTGATGGTGCGAGGACTGGCGTCGCGCGGTGATGGTGTAATGGGTTGGGTGGGGGGTCGTGCATCGGCCGCGGCATGGAAGAGAGCCGCCAGGAGATCCCGGTCATCGTGACTCCAGACGAGCAGGAGGAGGGCGACCGGCGCAGCAGCAGCGGCGGCGCCATCACAACCAGCCGCCGCACGGCGAGCGCGCGCCGCCCGCCGACCGAGCGCTGGTCGAGCGTGCGCGTCAAGGGCACCGGCTTCCGCGACTCGCGCAAGAGCCTCGTGCGCCTGGAGCCCTGCAACGGCCTCAACCTCAGCTCAAATCTCGGCCTCAACGGCCTCCTCACGCCAAATGCCACCGGCACAGTTTTCGGAAAACAGGTACTTACTCTCAAAAACGTAACTAATTGTTGTGACGTCTCGTATCTGTGTACGCTTCGAAGTGGGCGAACCGGAAGCGCGGATTCTCGCGCCGAAAATTCGCGATTCGAGCCTTATAGCTAAACATTAGAATCACGGTAAAAACTTCCTTGGGCAAAACTTCCTAATACACGGTTTCAGTCCAATACAAATTTGTGTTGTAATACAGGGTTTTCGAAGCCTATTTTTTTAAAGGTAAGAAACTAGTAAGAAACTACATATACAACAACCTGAAATTAAAAAAATAGGTTTTCAGAAGAAATAAATGTCATCAAATTTTTGATGAAATTATTCTTCATAAAAACTGAGTTGAAAATAATGTTGGTACAACTTTTTTTTGATTTAGGCCATCGTTAGGTACTAAGGAAAATATAACGAATATCCTTAAGTTGAAATAAAAATGCTTTCTCCTCAGTATCCAACGTTTTAATCCAATAAAGTTGTACAATTTTATCGACCTAGTGTTTCATGTAGAATTATCCTAACTTCAAAATAAAACTTTTTAAAAACCCAATTTTGTAGTTATTGTTGTTCAGTTTGATGCACAAAAGCACCATTGGAAAAAATGATGTTAGGTCGCAACATCGTGTAATATGTGTACACGTCAATTATTATAGTGAAATGGTAATAAAATAATAATTTTAAATAGATATATGAATATTAATCTCAACCACAACCTAAATAGGTTCCCAAGCCCACGAAGATATTCTGGCATCAATAAAAGATTGTACCTTTTAAGGCGATTCTTGAATACATACATATACTGTATACAGAGCATTTCCAAGAGCATTAGAAAATTGGGTCTGACAATAATAAAAGACCGATTACGAGAACATTGGGATAATGGTAGATGAATATTTCAAAGGATGTTGCTGTAGAGGTCGTGAGATGGACGGGGACGGTCGTCATAGTACCTTACACAACAGCGATAGCCTCAGTTCCTTCCTATTCAAGTCGCCATTCAATCCCTGTTTCCTGGAAATAATTAACACAGCATCCCTAACGGAATACGTCCAATTCCAAACCGACAAAATAACATTTGTGTCTTTCGCTCCATTGTGATATGTCTTGTTAGGGCTGAAATATTGTCACGTGCTTTTATATGCCACGTGTCTCGGTTTGTTAATTTAATGGATACTCAGTAGCGGCGCTAGAGGGGGGGGGCGGTGGGGGCGGTCCGCTCCGGGTGACAAGCACCAAGGGGTGACAGTGGCTCTGCACTCGCTTCTGCCCTCACGTGACGAGCGTCTGCAGCACAGAAAAAATACTATTTTAGCATTGTGGTGTAGTCTACGATACTCTATTCGCCCTGTGTGTCGATCAGTCGTCGGCTCGCGGCAGCCGTGTTCTATCCTGTCAATCAGTCAGTCAATGAATTCATGCAATATACGGTGTACTAGCCAACTTGGTCTCCAAGAATAGGTTGGTCTCGGTAGAGAGTACCTACCGTAGAAAGTAAAGTAACTGTGTGCTGGAGCATTAGTGATAAGTTTAATTTATGGGTTGGTATTTCATTTTTGTACAGTGAAGGTCGTCGAACAAAAAGTGATGCGATTTTCTTCATCTTTTAAACCTTTATTTAAACTGGTTATTTAATAGCAAAATTTAATTTACATCAATTTCAAAAGCTAAGCTAACCAACAAACAGGCATTGAAAGGGAATAAAAGTGATAAAGATAGGGAGGGTATTTCAGGGGATACGCCGCGCCGGAATCCAGTAGTGCTGCACTATATCGGCCAATCAATAGTATAACCACAACAAAATTGTGGTATCGAAAACTAGTTAATGATATAAGCAGTTTCTTTTAGAATGCAATACAAACAAATATTTATTAACCTCTATGGGAAATCAGAATGGGACTCTAATATGAAGCGAAATAGACCTAGCGAATACCAGTAAATAATAAATAATTTTAAAAACTAATATCTGCACTCGAGCAAATGTGTAATCCCAACAGAGAAAACGTCGATACACGAGAAGCAGCATCCACTCTCTTTCCGGCCGTGTGTGACTTCGCTTTTTTATGCTACCTTTCATTTTGGTGTAAAGTCTTAGAAGATGTGAACCAGACACAAAAGCACATACAGAATTCAAGGCTATCGCTGAAGAACTGTGTGAACAAAATCAAAGCCCTCAAAATCTTTCTTCTAAGCCAACTTATCCAAATATTAGAAAGAGCTACTTCCTATACAATTCAAAAATGTGAGGACTTGGATATTTCAATGGAAACAACAAAATGAGGAGGAAATTCAAAAAAACTAATGCCAGGGAATGAAGCGAGAGACGCTGGACTAACGTTGGAATATCTGGAACGTCTTGATAGATTTCACGAAGATCTTAGCCATTGTTACAGAGCAATAGATGACATTCACTAAATGGTTGGTGTTGTGCAGCCTAAAGCTCTGCTTTCATCAGCAGAAGATAAATTTGGTGGTATAATTCCAAATTGACGAAAATGTATGATGAATTTTCTGGAGAGGACATTATTTTGGATATTGTAAGTCTGCGTCGCCACTTGGAAACCGCCAGCATCTCTTTCCAAGTGGCGGTCAGTGGATAACCTTGGAGCTTTTGAGGTTTATTGTTAAATGGGACTATTCTGAGCCTGTTCAGAATCTCGCGCTCTGTCTAAGAATTTTCTTAATGAATTGCGCTCCGTTGGCTTCATGTGAATGAAGTTTTTTAAAATCAAAGGTTTTAAACACTTATTTGAGATCTACTATGAGCCAGGCAAGACTAACTAATCTTTACATTCTGTAAATTTAAAAGGAAATGAATATTGACTTCGATGACGTTATTGAATATTTTAGTAAAAAAATCGCGTCGTAAGCACGTTTAGTAGTTATTTTATTTTAGAGGGTGCCTGATAGAGAACCATCCCCGGGTGCCAACCTATGAAACGCCGCCACTGTGGATACTAAATAATGTTATTAAAATTACTAAAAAAAGCTCTTCCTAGGAAAACATCACAAAATCCATGGCGGAAGAATCGGGTATGTGTCATAAGCTAAGGCACCACAGATGCCTACCATTGAGGTAGAATAATTCCCACGCGACATCCGTTGCCTGCGGGTGAATGTTACTGGTCAGAATTCAGAATTGCAACTAAGTTAGATAGAATGTGGTGAAGAAGGAGATAAACAAGAGACAGCTGCAATTGCCTATTTAATGGTCATTATAATGATTTAAAACCATGTGGAAATCTAATAATTTAATTACGATATATAATTTATTTAATTTTTATACATATGGCTCCAAAGTATATTTATTTACAGCGCCATCTATCTGCGCGTACGCAACGTGCTTGTAGTACGGACAATCGCTCCTTGCGGAGTTTTGTGACCGACCGCCGCGAGATGACAGTGGGCGAGATACCAAACAATTTGCCCGATTAAGGGCTACTTGGACCAAAGTAGTTTAGGAAAAATAACCGCGATTATCGAAGGCTTAACGAAACCTAGGTTTAACGAAATAAATCGCTTAAACCAAAAGCTGTTAACCCAGTTAGTGGTTTTAACCCGATCCTTCCGTTCGGTTAGCGATCATACCCTCGGTTAGTATTTGCCGGTCCAGGTAGCCCAGAAACCTCTCGAGACACCTTCTCATTGGCAAAGATCAATATAAAACTACCTGCTGGGGTGTGGCGAAAGAAAAATGCATGTAAGTCGACAAAAGTTCAATTTAACCAAGTTTAGTATGTAGAACGAGAATTCAACTGAAGTTCGCAGAGGTACCGTGTTTATTTTTATTATTGAAACACATTTTGTATGGGAATCGAAACCCGCAAGTAAAAGTTAACCGATACTTTTACCTGCAGGTCAACCGATACCCACAAGATGCATATTGAAACGGAAAAATGTCAAAAATGAAATATTGGTTCTACAAAACTTTTACTCCCGAGTAAATGTACCATATAGAAATCGGCCCTTAAACGCGTTTAATATAGTTTAACTGCCGTGTTGGTGCAAGGCACCCTTTATCGTTGTTATTTGACAGGGCAGTTGTATCGTCGCAAAGTGACGTGAACAAGTGTGGAAAGGCGTACGGCAAAAGTACGGCTGGCGTGTTTTCGAAAAAAATAATTCTATCAGTGGTAACGGATTCTGAATCGGCACGACTTGAAACCATCTTTTATTAAATACTCCAATATTATCCTGTGTATATGTAAACATTTCAAATTGGATAAATTAAAGTAGGTATTTGAAAATATTATTGGGGTCACCTGTAGGTATTTTGGGTATCATTTGGTATTTTGATGCTATCCGGGACATTTTTAAAGTTCGTTTCCCGCCCACTGCATCGACGCGCCTTCCTCTTCCATTGTCGCTGCGCTACGATTGGTTAACCCTCGTTTCGAGCCGCCAGCACTAGAAAGGCCTCGTATTGCCAAACTGTAGTCTTCGCATTTTGACAAGTGACAATCTTTTATTTTTGGGCGGATCTCCTGTGCCTCGAGTCTTGCAACGGTCTAAATCTGAAATCCAACTTCGGCTTCAATGGCTTCCTCGCGCCTCTATTGTACTGTCTCACATCTATGTGATCAATGCTCAATGCAAGAGCTAAAAATCCGAGAATCTAGTGAATTATTTAATTGTAATATTATTACTCTAGCCAATGTAATTATTTTACTTCGCATAAGTACGGCGGTATATCGTAGAACTGATCATCAAAAGTTTTTAACACTCCGGGGAATATTTCAACAAGTTATCACTTTTATGAAGTTCTTTATCCGTGGGTCTTCCGTTCCACCTGCACTGCGGTTGCCGCCTTAGAGCGCAGACAATATGCCCAACCAAAGAATGCATGGAGCGAGAGCGAGAGCTAACAATATGTTTATTTCAAATATTTGGGCCTTTTCTCCAAAAGTTGTACATGGCGTTTTTGTCCTGTCTCAAGACTTCGATATTTTTACTGCTCGGTTTCTGAGATTCTTCTGTATTGGATCATGTGTGTGTCTTGTGATATTTTCCGTAACCATTTTTCCTAAGAACATTATAACCAAGTTCCATCTCCATCGGAAAATGCTCAGCGTCACGTAGATCGCGTGCTCGATGCGGAAAATATCACGGGCCATGCACACCAATACAGACGAAATGAAGAAACCAAGCAAATCACGTCAAGGGCGTGGCAGATCAACTAAGTAAGATGCTAAACAAATTAGATATAAAAACGATCTTCAAACTATTCCAA